>JACEFZ010016441.1:0-82500 GCA_014155875.1 Cepaea nemoralis
GGTAGAAAAGGCAGTGGCAGGCAGAGAGAAATTATACCGAGACTATGGCATGAAGGGATAGCATCTACAGAATCGATCCAGACCACCAGTGAACGAGATCTGTGGAGATGCATAATCGCCTACGCCAGTGTCCAGGGCACATGATGTTAATAATATAGTAACGACTGAAGCTATCAATACATCGGCTTTTCTTTACTTCTCGATCTATGACAGTGGTTCTCAACCGGTGGTGGAATCCCCCCCCCCCCCCCCCCACAGGGGGGAATTTTAGGGTTTCCAGGGGGGGGGGGGGGTGAAGACCATTTCAAGATCGCGTTAATACAAGAACCGATTACTTGATATTGTTTTTTCCCTTCATACTTTACAGTTATGTACGTCTCATCCTTCTAAAATTCATTTTATAAGTAAGTAGAACCCACTAAATCAGTGTTTATGTGTGGATTTCTAGACATTTTTAGTATATGCTATTAAATTTACCCTCCATTTTTACGTATACTGTGTAGGGTTGGGGGGGATTTTTAGATAGGAAATATGAAAGGGGGGGGGGAGGGGGAATGACGTTATGAAAATACTGGTGAAAGGGGGGCACGGGCCAAATTTTGATAGGAAGGGCCGGGGGGGGGGAATGGTGTTCTAAAAATATGGTGGAGGGGGGCACGGGCCAAAAAAGGTTGAGAACCACTGGTCTATGATATTCTCAACATTTTTCTAAACAACCACATATCCACTGTCTCCAGTTTTCCAGTTATTCCACTCATTGTCCATCATTTGCATCCGTACAGAAGAACAGGCTGCACACAACTTTTCAGTAAGCGGACTGGTCTACATATTTATGCTTTTCGTGACCTTGTCCCTTCTAGTACAAGATTGATTGATTGATTGATGATTGATTGATTTAGGAACCGACATCCCAGCATTCGGGGCATTCCCATAAGTGCTCCGTCCCCATCCTCAGAAGCCAGCGAAGAGTTCCAACCCCAATAGTACTAGTAGCAATCTGATTATATGTGCGTCTCGCCTTTCCTCTAAGCGTCGAGCATCGGCCACATCCCCTCGTCACTCCACGCTGTCGCATTCTTGCCAGACCATGGTGATTCATTTGCTCCTCCGAGGTGTACACGTGTTCCTACAAGGCCGTAACCACGTCTGCCTTATCATGCATCAATACTCCACCAAGTTTTGCAGAGCCAGCCAATCTGTCTGCCTGTTCATTCCCTAACACACCAGCATGCTCCGGAGAAAATATCCAGACGATGCTTGCCACCCGTGACTTCCGAAGCGAAGCAAGCCACTCGGCACGAAGCTTGCCAGTCCTCACCCTACTCAGCATGCTTTCTGAGTCAGTTATAATCACGATGTGCTGTGTGTGTATAGTATTCTCCATCCAGCGAATATTTGGATATGGCGATTATTATTGTTTATTTTGTTTTGTTTTGTGGTGTCACATCTTCTATCGGTATGTCACTGTTTTGTTTAGATGTGTGGTGGCGAATGAACTGCATCTAGCTCACTAATGAAAGACAAACGATATTTATTTTCTGGGTTTATACCCATGTGAGTGTTTGCTTACAACTTACATTTAAAAAAAATATTTGTGTGTGCTTTTCTTGAAGAAGATCACTAGGATCGAAGCGTCAGATAAATGACGTTGTGACAATTAATCCTCCACACGACGCTTGAATGCAAAAGTGGAAGATGACGATGATGATGATTAAACATTTGCTTAACGCTATTTAGTACTCATATTCCTATTATTTTTTTTACTACTCGTATTATAAATTAAAACAAAATACTTATTTTCCTGACTCATTTGCCCAATGTGATTTATGTTGGTTTTTAACTTTAGTAGTTAGTCTCCTAATGTAATATGTGTTTCTTTATTTCTGATTGTTTGAACTTCTTCAAGACATTATCCATGTCACCATTAAATGCATCTATGCTATCTTCATGCTAGCCTTTGTTCTCTCTCTCTCTCTCTCTCTCTCTCTCTCTCTCTCTCTCTCTCTCTCTCTCTCTCTCTCTCTCTCTCCTCATCTCTCTCTCTCTCTCTCTCTCTCTCTCTCTCTCTCTCTCTCTCTCTCTCTCTCGTAGAAGCCACACATACCTAACATACCTGTTTCATTTTATATACTCAACCCAATTGAGTAGTGACAATCACAACTTATATTTTAACATAGCAAAAACAAAGGTAATGCATACAGATAAAACTACTATGGAGAAAGAAATATGAGGAAAATGAGGAAAAATTGGAGGTGATAGACAATTTTGAATATCTTGGGTCATTGATTACCAACAACGGTGACACAATGAAAGAAATTAAACGACGAATATCAATTGCTCTTGTAAGACTAAAACAACTGAATAAATCATGGAGTGGGACAGACAGAAATACAAAAATTAGATTTTTAAGAGCATGCATCTTTCCCATTGCAACATACACCAGTGAGACCTGGACACTTACCACACAAGCTGAACAGCGCATAAATGTCTTTGAATATAAATGTTATAGGTGGGTTCTAAGACTATCTTGGGTAAAGAAAAGAACAAATGCATCCGTACTTCAAGAGCTGAATATTGAAGAAGGTTGGTTATTAAAGACGATAAAACAAAGAAAATTGAAATATTTTGGTCACTTGAAACGCCACGAAAGTTTGGAGAGAACAATAATGGAGGGGTATATGCCTGGGAAGAGAGGAATTGGAAGGCCACAGAGAAGATGGGTGCAGGATGTGGCGGATGATCTCCAGATGGGTGTATCGGACGCGGGACATCTTGCTTATGATCTAGAGGTTTTCCGGAAGGTTGTTATGGGAGCTAGGTTCTACAAAGGACATGCTACTGAATGAATGAATGAGCGCATATCAGAATTCAGCATTTCAAAGTGCTTTATTTGAAATTGCCACCTATGCAGTTTGACCAGCGTTAAATGATAATTCCTTATCCCCGCTTCCCCCCCCCCCCCCCCCCCCCCAATCACCTTGTCTATAATGGTTTACAGATTACGTTCAGACACTTGAATCAGACATATTTTGTGGTCATATGATATCGGCTTAAAGCTTCCTATGTGTGTGTGTGCGTGCGTGCGTGCGTGCGTGCGTGCGTGCGTGTGTGTGTGTGTGTGTGGTCGAACGGCCAAATTCCCTTATAGCTTTAATGTGACGACATCATTACTTAGAGGAGATAAGTTCGAATCCAGAGTACCTTCAGCTTTCAATTTTTCTGTTGTCTATTGTGTCATTTATACTTATTTCTGTTCGCTAACATTTAAGGTCTGCCAATGCCAGCGAATTGATTGTTTTGCAAAGCATGAGCTAATACAGAAAATAATAATTCCGGTTTATGCTCTCCAGCCAATCAATACATATTAATTAACTGTTCCCCTGTGTTAGAGACACATGGGCAAACAATATAAAAATATCTGTCTAAAAAATCGATTCTCAACTGCAGCGTTTATAAATGTAAATAGAAAAGGGTAAAGACAGCGTTTCAATGCCATTTCAAGATATGGTGCTGGGCTGGGTCGTCATTTTTCTTTATCAAACAATTCGATGGGCTTTGTTGTCAGTTATACACTGGCCGCCTTTCTTCCGGTAACGTTTTCTGCAATTTATTGTATGAGAGCTATCAATCTCTGAGCCATGAATCACGACACAAAATCCACTTTGGTAGGATTTGACCACCAGACTTGCAGGAACTCTGCTAACCACATTGCTACAGCATCGAGTTGAGTTGAGTTGAGTTAAGAACCGACATCACTGCACTCAGGACATTCCCATACGTGCTCCGTCCCCTTGTTCAACAGCCAGCGAAGAGTCATACTACTAATCGTTCCCACCGCTGATTAAAAGTTCTCCTGGTCTTCCCTCTCAGTTTTGAGATTCTTCTAGAACCCCTGCCAATCCCCAATCTCATTCTTTCCACATATGGGTTCTCAATCTGTTCCTCCGCCTTCTCCACCTGGTACCACAAGCGCACGACCACCTCCCCCTTGTCCATAGGCAAACTACCACCAAGAGGTGCATTCCCTGCTAGCCTATCAGCCTGTTCATTCCCCCGTACCCCCGCATGGCCAGGGCAAAATATCCATACAATTCTCACAATCTGTGACCTCTGAAGCGACGAGAGCCATTCCACACGAAACATTCCTTTCTCCACCTTACTAAGCATACTCTTTGAATCCGTAATGAATACAATGTGTGTTGCAGTGGTCTCCTCTAGCCACCGGAATGCCGCTGTTACTGCCTCCACCTCCATTCTCATGCTGGAAGACGTAGTCTCATATGCCAGACTCTCCTTTTTCAAGACTCGTCCATTAGCCTTTGCAATAAAGCCCCAGCCACTACGTCTGTTTCTCACCACTGACCCATCGGTGTAGATGACTATGTCACCTTGATGTGTGTTGCTCTGGATCAGCTGTTGCACTTCAAACTCAGTGCGGCCCGCTGCCCATTCTCTGCACTCACGACCCAGTGTTGTTATTACATTGTGCCAGTCCGTGATGTCTTCCGGACCTTCAACCCACTCTCTTTCACGATTGATGGTCTCTAGATCACAGACCTGACTTACAGAAAGTTCCGCCTGTGCCATCCAGGACCTATCTTGTCTTAGTCTATGACCCTTGACCATATCCATTGCTGCATGCAGCTGGTGATCCCTATCTGTGGCACCTCTCAGGTACCATTTGACCTGAAGGTCCCTATGCCTATCCGTCATTGTTTGTAGCGCCAGGATATGCCTTATGCATATAATTGGCATGTCCTTTGTGGACTCCAGAATTAACCGCATGGCAGCATTCTGTATGCACTCCAACCTTTCAAGCTGGCTCTTTGAAACTGTCAGCAGCCCCAAACCATACTAAATGACAGAAATTATTAACTGCTGAAAAAGCCTGTACAGCATCCTCTGATCTCAGTGGGGATGTCAGTATGGGCGAGGGATGTGTGTGAGTGGGTGGGTGCGAGATGTCTGGGTTGGTGGCCTGATCTGTGAGTGGGTGGAGGGATGAGTGGGGGATGTGTGGTGAGTGTGGAATGTGTGGTGAGTGGGAGATGTGTGGGTATGGGTGGGTGATGTGTGAGTAGGTGAGTGATGTGTGTGTGGGTTGGTGTGGGATGTGTGTGTGGGAGGGGGATGTGTCACATAACATGAGGATATGCATTGTTTATGCTTACAACATTCATCTGACAATGTTTTTATTTTCCTTATGTGAATGCATCATGCACTGTTGATGAACGAAAGATGAGTGATTGGAAGGGCCGAATGTAAGACGGGCCTATGCGCCTAATTTGTTACCCTTTGAAAATAAAGATCAATAATAATAATAATAATAATAATAATAATAATAATAATAATAAAGATCTACCCCGGTTGCCGCCATAGCCCTCAATGCATTAAGTCCCCTACCAGCCTTCACCACCAAAGCCTCCACATGATCCTTAAAAGACAAAACACCTGTCAAAGGTGATACCCAAGTACTTCAATTTACTCTTTCGACTAAGAGGACATCCATTCAACATAATACCTGGGACATCTGCCATCACGATCCAATTTCCAGGAAGTATCACACAACCGATGTCTTGTCTGGGTGTATAATGGCCCCTGCGTCCCTGCACCACTCCGCTACCCTGTTTACTGCCAACTGTAAGTCTTACGCCAAACTGGCCCTGTCTCTGCCCTGTCTGTACACCAGCACATCATCTGCAAATGTCAAGATTCTACCCACACCTGGTGTCTCAATAGCTGCGATTTTGCTGGTGTAGACATTAAAGAGCACTGGGGACAAGGCAGATCCTTGCGGCAACCCATGTGTAATAGTACAAGGGTCAGAAGTCCAGGAACCCATGCGCAGTGCAACCTTACGCTCATAAAGTACTGCCGCAACCCATCTAACAAGGCAAGGGCAGACTTCCATGTCCAAAAGTGTGTGCATTAACCTATCATAGCTAACCCTGTTATACGCATCCTCCAGGTCAAGAGCTACCGCCACTGTCTCCTGTTTATCCTGGAAGCCCTCGTAGACATCAAATGCAAATGTTGCAGCATTGGCCCAGGTGTCCTTTCCAGGCCGGTAACTCCCGAGTCCTTGGGGAAGCAGATTACGACTTTCCAAATGTCGCTGGAGCCTGCTTGCTACGATCTTTTCGAGGACTTTGCCATACGGATTTTGCAGTGTTATGATTCGGTATGTATATTCGGTACTTGTGAACGGACATTTACAGCGCAAATTGGCCTTATCAGTCACATTCGCTACCGCCATAGGTAAAAGTTATTATGCCTTTTTAAAGCACAAACTATCGTCTGTCAAGACGGCAAGGTGCCAATCTTATCGATTCGGTATCCATTAAGTCTGGAGTGATCCTTACCTGGCTTTGGGAGTGGGACCAGGTAGCCATGCGGCCAATCGTGGAGTATTTCCGCCGTATTGATGCATAGGTTGAAACAAAGAGCCATCTCCTCCAAGTCCCCATCATTTATGTTCCTCATATGGGAGTACCTCACCCCATCCGGACCTGAAGCTGTGTCTTTAACCCGCTTCAGTACCCGTTTAATGTCATCTACTTCGATCTCACAGTCATCCTTCCTGGTGACCCGTGACAAGGCTTCTCTGACGTTATCTCCAATAGTCCTATCTTGCTGATCCGTCTGTTTTAAAAATCGCGCAAGAAAAGCCTCCCCTTTGTCCTTGTCAGTTGTCATAGGTCGGTTGTTATCATCATAAACGGCACGATGTGTACCAGGCATCGCCTGTCTCTTCATCTGCCGGTGCAGCCTCCAGAATTTTCTCAATGTCACATCCCCACCGACTTCATTGATAAACTGTTCCCACTTAATCCTCTTTGCCTCTGCTGCCTGGAGTTTAAAATCCTGCACCTTTACTTTTTATATCTTTCAGCCTCTTCCAGTTCTGTGTCAACTGAATTGGTTGCTCTCCGCACCCTCTGCCAATTCCTTATGGCCGCCCTCTTTTCCCTCCATGAATTCTCTACCTCTGGTGTCCACCATGGTGGTTGGGTGAAGATTCTTCTTGTTGGTTTAGATCTTCTCTGTGATCTAAGGCGCCCCAAGAGCGAAGAGTGGTCGCGCTCATAACTGAATGCCCTGCGAGCTCTTATAGCCCTAACTGTGCTGGACTTAGGTATCAGCACAGAACAGGCGAGGTGGTCACTTCCGATGGTCTCCAAGGACGCTCCATTTTATATCTGATGCCTCATCTTGGGATACAAGCGCCAGGTCGATTTCCGCGTCAGGGTCCCCCGGTCTCATTGCTAGCCTAGTGGGTGTCCCGTCATTTAGACAGACAACATCCGTCTCAAGCAAGGCCTCAGCAAGAGCAGTACCCTGTCTGTTCTCTCCCGACCTGTCCCATTCCTTGGCGCGGGCGTTGAAATCACCACATATCAGATACCTGGTACCTGGAGTGTCCACTGAACACTTTCAACCAGTCCCAACTCTCTCTGCTTATGCAGGATTCCCCACTTACATATACATTTATCAGGTTCCAGCTGTATCGGCCGATTTGTATCCGCATTCCCTGCACCTCTTTACTCTCCTGATCCCACCCACTCAGCCAGGGCACTTAAAAGAGTTTGTTTTCAGCTCTTGTAACAATCGAAACTTCACACAATATCTAATAAACGACGTAAATGGGTGCCCCATAGGAGCGACCTTCGCTCGGTAATTAAGTAATATGCACCAGGTGATCCCAGACCACCAGCATACAACTAAGTGCAGAAGATTTATATTGCTGAAACTATGGACATGGGATGCTTTTACCATGAGCACCCATGATGAATTGGAGAATATTAAACAAGAAAGGAAAATAATGAACATTACCAACAACGGCATATGTGAGCCTAGATGGAAGAGCATTGAAATAACTGCATCACCAGATGAGTTCAAACCGTAAGAATGATACTGGGAACAATACGTTTACAATCCTTCCAATAGAGATACGAAATGTTGTCACCATGAGACAGATGGTAAATTAGAGAATCTCAAACAATAAAGGAAATGGCTGAGTATTAATACCTCAGGCATGTGTGAGACCAGATGGAAAGGGACAGCACTTATTATATCGGACAACTACACAATCATGTATTTTGAGGGAGAAAGCCACACGAGAGTTGTAACAAGTATTATGGAGCTAGAAATATAGAGAATTTAAAAGATACCGTGAAGTGTCAGAAATAATATTCTGGGTAAAGTGAAATGATAGGCCTTTTGATGTTTACATAATTCAAGTATATGCCCCAGAAACAGTGAAGATTGCATTGATGCATCTTACAAGGGCCAGGATAAAACGTTATAGAAGTGCAGAAAACATAAGAATAAGGTGTCATATTAGGAGACTAATGGAAATCAATAAGATGGTCACAAAGTGGGTAATTATCGACCAGGGAAGTGTAATGAAACAGGAAGGCATATATGAACAGTGTGCAAAAATATGATTGCTGAAAATACCTGGCATCAGTAAAATCTAATAATATTATGGACTTGAAATGATCCCGACAATAGGATCAGAAATTCCGGGAAGGTTACCCGCCCAACAAATGCCTGAAGAAGTCGGATGTGTCGGCCGAAAGGTTCAAATATCGCAGCTCTGATGTAAACAGGCAAAACGCAATTACGTCTAAAACAACATTCTGGACTAACGAAAAAGAAGAAGGATCAGAAATCAGACTGACTACATCCTCAGATACACAAGATTAAAAAGATGTTTTAAAAGTCGTAAACAATGCACCAAATGCAGACTGCTCAAGTGACCATATATTAGCTATATGTAAACTGCATCTAAGTTAAAGAAGGGAAAAAATTAACCAAGAAACATTAAATTAGATTTCAGTGCACAAAAGAATTAAAAATAAATAAAAGACATATTCAACATATAATTAAATAACAGATTTGATGGGTTGCTTGATCTAGAAATTATATTAATGATCGATGGAAAATATTGAAGAACTAGACAGGACTGCCTGACAGGCTGCAGAAACAACTATAATGAAACTGAAGATGATAGGCTGTAGGAAATCAATAACTGAAGACATCTTAAAACTAATAGAAACATTAAGAAACAAGCAGGTCCACATGGCCTAATGGATAAGAATCGGTGTTCTTAAACATACGGTGTGCTGATGCCGAGGTTAGCGGTTCATCCCCTACACCGGACAGCTGGGACTAAAATGTTGACCCGTCGTCCTTGACTTGGGGACGTAAATTACAAGAGTCTCTGAAGTCGAAATGGTTTCGCCTGATGGCGAGGGACACTGTTAATAGGGGAAGCAAACCCACACGCAAAATTCAGCCCATCACTACAATAAAAATAGTGTGTATGGACTACGCTTGAGCTCAAAGCGAGGGAGCGCAAAAAATAAGAAATATAAAAAAATAATAACTGTGAAAAGGGGGCGAGATTCAACGAAAACTTATACAATTATAAAAGGGGCAAAAGAATATTGGGTTGAAGAAAATTGCCGGGAAACTGAAAAACAACACAACATCCAAGACACCAAATTAACGTACAAAAGAACAAAGGACCTCGCTATCAAAAGAAAAAAATACGTCAAAGAAGGTAAGATCATAATGTCCAAGGATAACGATTTAGATGCATGGTCTGAGTTTGTGTAGGACCTTTACAATGATTCAATTTCAATTTCAGCTCTTGAGACGAATGGCCCCTTTCAACCTTCGATTTGTCGATTTGGCTATAGTTGGGGTCTTTATAAGTGTATCTTGTAATTCGTCTTTCGTAGATAGGATGCTTGTTTAAGTTTCCTGGCTTCTGATTGGTTGATTGTGTTAGTTACTTTCTTGTTGTGGTTTTTTCATGTCTGGACAGAGTCGCACACTTGTTAAGGCCTGAAGTAATTGTGTACCCGCCCCGCCATATGCTGCTGTTTCCTTCAGGGAGCTTTACCAGTTGTCGTCTCCCCTGGGGTTCCACCTAATTCCCTGTCTTGGTCTTTCTTCGTATCGTCTGGGTCTTCTCTGATACCTTGTGTCGTGGACAGGTTGGTAGCTCGATCTTCGCGGAGAGTAGTTTCTTCTCCTGACCCCGTCCAATCTTGGTCTTGGTCACTGTCGTTCTGGTTTTCTTCCTCCTCTTCTTCCTCTTCTTTTGTTGCTTCTTCTTCTGTCTGGGACTTTGTATCTTCTGCTTCTGATGTTTCGGTCTTTGACTTGAGCTGTTCTATTAGTCCTCTTTCTTCTTGGATCTTTTTAAGAGTTTCTTCTGTCTCTGCCTTTATTGCAGCCATTCGAGCGACATCCTGCTCAATCTTCTGCACTTGCTTCAGTTCGTCCAGGATGCGCTGAACGGCTGTTAACTGTGTCTATTGTGTCTTGTCTCTTCTCTCCTCCATGCTGTTGAACTTTGATCTCAGGTCCTTCAGTAGGCCTTCCAATCGAGCTCTGTGTTTTTTTGTTTTTTTTGGTAAGTCGTGTGGTCGCCTCGTACTCTTTATAGTTTTGATGGCAATCTTCATTGCTTCTTTGCTGTCTTGGTGGCAGGGGCAGCCGAGGTACCTGGCGCCGTGGTTGCCGAGACAGTTGGCGCACTTTCTGTTTGGGTTAGGCCTCCTGAAGTCCGTGTCGATCTTTGCTTGAGGGCACTAACTGTATGGATGGGGTCCAGACCAGTATCTGCATACCTCCACCTCACTTTTGCAGGTGGCACGGGTGTGCTAGAACTTCTGGCATTTAGAGCACGGCAGAGCTCTCAGTATATAGTGCTCTGGAGCTTGATCTTTCTTGTCCCATCTAATAATTTGAGGGATCACTCGGTCCTCCGATGTTATGATGTTGAGGGATATTATTTTTGCCGATGATCCTCTCAGCACTGGTGATCTTGAATGCCGATTTCTCTCTCGACAGCATCTCCCTGATCTGGTCGTTGGTGAGATGGGCCTTGACTCGTTTGATGACCCATCGTTTGCTTGTGCGGTGCCAGGTGGCATCCACTTAGATGCCCTGGGTAAGCTTGATGACGACTTTCTATTATTGTGCTAGCTTTTGTATAAGTGCTGTGGTCTTTGGGTTTTTGTTGATGGAGACCACTACTCCATCAGGGGGTCTTGCGCAGCGGGTCGACGCTGTTTCTTCCCAACTCGTTTTCCAACAGACCCAGTTATCTTGTCCGCTGGCTAGCGCCGATAGTCTGGTCTCCCCAACGCTTGTTTGTTTAGCAGGATTTTGCCAGTGAAGTCGTCAGTTGTTGTTTCCTCCTGTGTGGGGAGCCTTTGGTGAATTTTGGACTGCATCTCCTTGGTGTTGTTTGTGGACTTCTCCGCCTGCTGCTGGCTTCAGTTGTAGTCTCTTCAGCGACGGGAACGGCTTCGGACTTGTGTAGGAGTAGGACTGCTGTGTAGAAATGGGCTCGAGCAGTCGCAGCGACCTTCTGCGCGTCTGCCTTCTTCTTCCCGGCTGCATATAATGCGTGTGTTTTAGCGGCGTTGTTGGTGCGAGCCAGCCTCTGCACTCTCAGGTTGTGATCTGTTCTCGATAAAGCGAGCGAGTCGATCTGTGATCTGAGTGTGATGTATGTTATGAGAAACGCATGTTTATTGAAATCCTGAAGAAATCATGAGCCTTAAAGTATGATCTGCATCGAAACATTAGCATAATGAGTCATATCACAACAGATAAAGAATGGCCTACAAGATTTTTATATATTTTCATTATGCGTGTGCGTGTAATCGCGCGCGTGTATGTGTGCTTCTGACAGCTGGATTACGCTGAGTAAAGCAATACAATTTAAGTCCAATGTGGTGAATAGGCGGGCAATCCGTTAAAACCTTGGTGTGTTGTTTACTTCTGGCCACGATTTTGCTTATGCATTTTCCTCATTTGAACTTGTAGTTCATAATTCAGTCGCAAAGCTATTGAGCCGAATGCTTAGTGCAATACTGTGAACTATGCATTTCACGTGGAATGTGTTAGTTAGTTAGTCGAAAGATCATCCTCATTGCACATCGAACCATCCAGTCCATAAGTGCTCGGATCCCCTCCTCAGCAAATCCCGCAGCGTGTAGCGGCTAACGACGCCAGTTCTGTGTTGGTTTATCAATCTTCTTTGGCTTCCTGCGTAGTGTTCTTGTTTGGCCACCCCTCTTTTAATTTGCTGTTTTCGCAGTCTGGCCATGGTTGTAGATTCACAGTCATCACTTGGTTCACGCAAGAGTCTTACTTCTCGTAGAGCATTCAGAATGTCAGCCTGGTCCATGGCGCGTCCGCCCTCCACAGTAGCCTCACCTGCGAGCTTGTCAGCCCGCTCATTTCCTTGGACTCCCGCATGTCCTGGCACGAAGATGAAACTAATATTTGCCAGCCGAGACCGCTCCAGAGGCAGCAACCATTCTCTTCGGATCGACCCCTCCTCTATCCTCTTGATCATGTTCATTGAGTCGCTAAGGAAACATGCCCTAGTGAATGTCTGTGTCTCGAGCCATGTTATTGCTTTACTTACTGCCATGACTTCCATAGTCAGGCTACTTGTGGTTTCAGTGAAAGCACCAGAGTCCTCCTTCACAATTCTCCCTCCGGCCCGAGCTGTAAAGGCCCATGAGCTTCTCACATGTCGGACGACCGACCCATCTGTGTAGATGACAGCATCACCGTCTAGCGAATTCTCGAAAATCAACGCTTGTACTTCAGCCTCCACAGCAGCCGGATTTTCTTGTCTGCATTTTCTATCTAGTTGGATGCAAACTGAAAAGGATGTGCAGAAATCTGTTGGCACTTGTACCCACTCCTCGCCAGGTTCTAAGTCCTCAAGTGAACACACCTGTTGAAGAATGTCTTCGGCTTGACCCATCCACGACCGTCCTCTTTTTAACCTGCTGCCCTTCACCTTCATAATTTCACTATGCAGTGGATGTTGTGTGTTTGCGTTAACTCTGAGGTAGGCGCGTGCTCTGCAAACTTGTATTCTCTCTTCAATGGTTGGAAAATCAAGAAGGTAGCGCATCGCCCTGCATGCTGTATCTCTTGTACATCCAAGAATAATGCGCATAGCTTCATTCTGTATCCTTTCCATCCTTTCTATCTGCTTACGGCTGAGAGTCAGGATTGCCATTGCATACTCAAAAACAGACATGACCAGCCCCTCGTACAGAAGACATAGATGGCGCTGCTCACAGTTTGCTGCCGCCATCACCCGCATCGCAGCCAAACCCCGCTTGGCCTTTGTTATCACCTGGTCTATGTGCTCATTATAAGCAAGGCTTCGATCAAACCGTATCCCCAGGTAATTCATTGCCTGCGTTCTTTCCACCGTCTCTGAACACAGCTTTACAGTTGGTGTTGGAGTGTTGACAATATGATTATTCAACGAGAACCAAGTCACTGTTGCCTTTGTTGGGTTGACCATTGCCCCAGCTTCATCACACCAAGTACTTATGCGATTGAGTTCGGTTTGTAGTTCCACAGCAACCTGCTCTCTATCCTTACCCTGACGATACACTAAAACATCATCGGCATATGACAATGTCCTGCCAGGTCCAGTGATCTGCTCACTGGTGATTCTCACTGTGTAGGCGTTGAACAGTACCGGAGATAATGGTGATCCCTGTGGTAGGCCAGGATATATTGTTGTTGGTTCCGAAGTCCAACTGCCACATCTAAAAACTACTTTCCGTTGGAAGAGGGCTGCAGCGATCCAACTAAGGAGGAATGGACTTACTTTGAGTTCAAGAAGCTGAAGCATTAAAAAATCCAATGGTACTCTGTTGTACGCGTCCTCAAGATCAATCGCTGCAGCAAAGGTTTCAATGTCTGAGTGGAAACCTTCATAGACATCATGGGCAAAAACTGCTGCATTGGTCCAGGTTTCTCTTTTTGGACGGTACCCACCCAGGGTAGGTGGGAAAACACCTTGCCTCTCTAGCTGGCTTGATATTTTCCTGGCAATTACCTTCTCCAGCAGCTTGCCTATTGTATTCTGCATGGTTATAATTCGATATCCCTGAATTTTTGTGTGGTCTTTGTCAGGCTTCGGCAAGGGAATCAGATAGCTGTGTAACCACTCCTCCTTGATGCTAGCACTCCCTATACTGTTGTTGTAAATGTCTGCTAGTTTCTCCAGCTCGTTGTCGGTACACCTATTTATGTCGTCGTATCTTATGCCATCAGGCCCTGGAGCGCTGTTTTTTGATCGTCGAAGCACAGCCTTGATTTCTGTCACTGTCACTGTGTCTTCATCAAAAGTGTTCTGGGCCTTGCACCTGTCTGAGGTGACCTCCTTGGCCAGATTTCGGCCTCTCATGTCTGCCTGGTTGCTCTGCTCTAGATAGCGTTCAAAGAGGGCTTTGCCCTTGTCCTCGTCAGTCCTCTGCCAGATGAGGTCAGCACCTTGTTTACTTCTTCACGTGGAATGTGTGTTTTTTCGTGTGATCGCGTTGGTTTGCTTTTATGAAAGGCATGTTCGGAAATATGGTGGGTGGTCGGTTGTTGAGCTAGATGGTTTGCCCTATGCAGTAATGCGTGTGCAACTGCTGGTTTTTCGAATCACTGCTGCTTCCCTCGAAGATAAACTGTAATTCTTGTGGCAAACTGCTGTGTTGGCATTCTGGCAACAACCTTATGCATGTAAGCGTGTGAGTGCTGTTGATTTTGTTGAAACTGCTGTTTTACTTTTCACATGAGGTAGTGAGGAGCATTTTGTGTGGTTTTTCACTGGCACAGAAGAGGAGTAATTATGGGATGGCACGATGCTATAAAGTTGGAACGGCGACTAACTAACTAACTAACTAACTAACTAACTAACTAACTAACTAACTAACTAACTAACTAACTAACTAACTAACTAACTAACTAACTAACTAACCAACTAGCTAGCTAGCTAGCTAACTAACTAACTACTTACCTACCTACCTACCTACCTAACTAACTAACTAACTAACTAACTAACTAACTGACTAACTAACTAACTAACTGACTGACTAACTAACTAATGTCCACATCTGTGTTGTCAGAATTTCTTCCCAGAGACCCGTGGAGGATTGGGGGTGAGGGTGGGATCGCTGGATGAACGGAGTTTATGCTTTGTGCGCTAGGTATGGTAAAACCCAGTGCAACGAAGTTACTCCTCTCGATGTGGGCTTTTCCCCGCACTGTAAATATACGGAGGTCGACGTGTGGATACGATGAACATGAAGATGAATCTAACCCTATGCTACCAATCTCAAACTTGGACTTTATCCAAATCACACTTTCGCAAAATCAACACCTGTGGAGTGGCCAGCAGGGGTCACGGAAGTGGAAATCCAGCAACTAATTCAGGATTATGCTCACTCGGATGATGTGATTATCTACACAGATGGTTCGGTATCGAGAGGTAGGAGAAGTGCCTGGGGGTTCATAGCAAAAGCTAATGACCGACGTTTGGTGCAGGAGTGCCTGGCATATGATACCACAACATCTATCTTAAGAATGGAGGTGGAGGCGATCACTGCAGCTTTCCGCTGGACCGATGATGCTACACACACACACACACACACACACATCGTGATTGTAACTGACTCAGAAAGCATGATGAGGAAGGTGAGGACAGACATGCTTCGTGTAGAGTGGCTTGCTTCGCTTCGGAGATCACGGGTGGCAAGCATCGCCTGGATCTTTTCTCCGGGGTATGCCAGTGTGCTGGAGAATGAACAGGCGGACAGATTGGCTGACTCTGCAAAATTTGGTGGAGTATTGATGCATGACAAGGCAGACGTGATTGCGGCCTTGTGGGAGCACGTGTACACCTCGGAGGAGCAAATGGATCATAATGGTCTGGCAAGAATGAGGCAGCGAGGAGTGACAAGGGGATCTGGCCGACGCTCTACGCTCAGAGGAAAGGCGAGACGGAACATATAATCACATTGCTACTGGTACTATTGGTGTTGGAACTCTTCGCTGGCTGCTGAGGATGGGGACGAAGTGCCTATGGGAATGCCCAGAATGCTGTGATGTGGGTTTATAGATAAATCAATCAATCAACATCTGTGAGATGAGATGGCTGAGGAGAGCTGCCAACTTAACAATCCGAGACCCAGTAAGAAATGCTGTTATCAGACAGACAGTGGGATCAACAACTTGTACCACATTACGCCCAAGAAGAAAATGAATTGACGACATCACAGACATTGTACAATCACTCGGAATGACACTATCAAGTGCCACCCACCGGGCGCTGGAGCGCCAATTATTCCTCCCCACGCCGCTTGATGGCAGAAGTGGATGATGATGATAATGATGATGATGATGATGATGATGATGATGATGATGATGATGATGATGATGATGATGACGACGTGTGAATGTATCCTACAAGTTATGAAATTCCTGAGTAGATTCCCCTGAAGCCGCCAAGATGGCGCGAAACTATAGCAGTCACAAATGAACAGTATTGTGTGATGTGATGCTGTTGAAAGAAATTCTGTTTTAGTCACATAAACAATGCTTGCAGAGAAAGCTCTCGACTTGGTGCGCGAATTACACAGGTCATTGAGTGGGACTTTGCCCTCATATAATGTAAGAATAGTTTAACCAATTTCATTTTGAATTATTTATAGTCCGCATTCTCATTCTCGCACCGTATTTATTTTTCTTAGGAGGTATTTATGGTAGTAGGATAGCTCATAGCACATATATATAGACAATATTTAATAGTTGTGTTTTTACTTATGAAACTATGACATATAGATACAGATTGACAAGACGAATCCAACGGTATCGCAATAAAGACTACGTTAATTCTAAGCGGAGTTATTAATTTGTTTGTGTGTGTAGTAATCTACAATCAGGAAGTGTAAAGACGTCTTAGTAAATTGAACACAGCTGATCGCGGCCCAAAAAATTGGGTGCTGAGAACTTCTTTCTTCTATTACTGTGGCTTGTTTATTTTTAAACGGACAACATAGTACCGTATATCATTGCGTCCGGGGTGGCGAGGCCTAACTTGACGTATCATTATTATCTATTTTTCGATAGGATGTGCCGTGACCTTATTAACAATTAAAAATAGCCACCGATTGTTTATTATTCATTAAAAGTATGTTGCATCGCTAACATACCTGACAAGATGAACACGTTTATTGTGCATTTTGGTAACAGGAAAGTAAAAGTCACATTCCTCTTTCGATAGAATGTCGACAGGATCGAGATGATCAACTTCATTGCACCGGGTTTTATCCCATATGGCTCGGTCTCTTTCCGCAGGGCAGCCTGCCGAAAGCATCACACAAAGCACGAGAGTCTCCAAGTCTCTGAGAAAAATGCACTTGACTTTTAAGACTTTTCGATATGATGTGCTGTGACCTAATTAACAGTTATAAATAGCTGCCCTTTTATATTAAATAAATGTCATGTGAAATGTTCGTCGTTAGTGAAAGAACAATTCATAAAAATGTACTCACATTGTCTTGATGCACCCATTGCATTGTGACAGCTTTCTTTTGCTGATTACATGTCATGCATTAATGTAAGTAAATAAGTTTGTAACTGCTGCATAAATTAAGCAGTCTCTTTTGCTAATAATTGATTTCTACTTCTGCTCTATAATTACACTATGTTTAGTTTAGAAACTAAACTGCTCTGTATCTAAAAGTGAGCAGTTAATAATTAGATACTAACTTTAAAAAAACAAAAACAACTTATTTTACAGTATTGTATTTAAATTTAAATAATTATGTACTGCTGCGCTGCTTAGTAAAAAGTACTCCTTACAGCTTACACTACTTACAGGTTTACAGCCGGGTCTGAAAACTGGCTTTTAAAATTATTTTCAGTCATGTCAAATGCTGAAAAATTATACAAGTACACAGATAAATTACTGCTACAAATGAAACTTGTATTCTGTTTAATTTGAGTAGTTAAATTGCCAGTTCTAATTATAAATAAATACATGTCCGCTATAGTTTAGTACTATTGTATGGGCGCCGCCATCTTGAATTTTGTGTTATGACTGCCATATCTCATTCTCATGGTGTGTTAAATATTTTTCCCAGAACACTATTGAAAGCCATGATTGTTGAAACTCTTCACATATATGTGAAATTGTACGGAGAATTCAAAAATGCAACAAAAAGTCAAGTATGGTTTAAAATACAGGAGTTATAAGACAAATTAGCTTACTGGGAATGAATACACTTCAAGAAATTCAAGAGAAGAAAGTTCTGAGCTTTCAGTCATTTGCAGCCTGGCAGAGAGACCACAGCAGCACTTATTAGAGTTGTTTCCCCCGATATTTGACGTTTGGTTTTCGAATACATCGAATCTAAAGCAGACATAGGTAAAAAACGGAAGTGATTGGAGAGTCACAAAACATCTCTCAGGAAAAGGGCCTCCGCCTTCCCCAACCCCCCAAAGACAAAGAACGGTAACTGGCATTGCTAGTAATTATTTGTCATGAAATTTTTCTTAATTTTATAAATGATGTAAAAAAAAGTTGTTTGAAAGAGTTGACAACATGAAATTATAATTTATAAGTGGAGGCGTTATTTTTATCTTTGTCTCTTAAATTTCAATCATTGAGAGATACATATTAAAATTAAAATGAAATGAAAAAATTATTTTAAGAAAAGAAATAGTAATGTAATCAAAGTGATTATTCAAAGCGCGCTGTGAATAACGTCTCCCCTGGCTACGTGCTATTCGCAGTCGCGGCTGGCCACGTGACGTTTACTACCGTAATCACTTCCGGTTGAGTGTGTGGTGGACTGCTAGACCGATCGATGGATGCAATGAATGTTTCTGGGCCCGGAGGGCTCTCACTGTCGTCGGAGTGTATATCCATATTATTAATCTCAATATTATTAGCAGCATGCTGTGTATAATGCTCAGTAGGCCTATCCTTCACAAGCACGCTGCGAATAACGCCTCCCTAATGTAATTGCGATTAAGATGAGTGATAATAAATATTTTAAAACATGCCACGCATATCTGACATTGTAACAACTTTTGTCAAGAACAACATAAATAAGAATTAAAGAAAATTATAAATTTTAGCAAAATATGTGAAGAATTAAACATAACTGGATTTACAAACAAGAATTGGTCAACAAGGGTGCACAACTTCTGTGTATAGTAATCTAAAAGAATTCAATTGCTGAATTGCAAAAAGTGTTTTACCTTTGCCAAACCTGCTTGGTCATAAATGCCTTCCTGCAATCCCTCATTAACACAATTGTGGTGACACTGATGTTTAAGTATAATTGTAATAACTAATCACAAATTAGATACAGATGCATCTCTTGTGTAGCTTCATTGCCCTTAGAAAATGCCTTCGGGTAGTGGTGGCAATAAAAATCAAATTTGATGAACTTCACAGTGTTAAAAAAAAAATCAGCTCTATCAATTTGACATGCAACAACAGACATGTGTTTAAGAATTTGGTAAGACAATTGATCCAAACTTAAACTAGGCTACAGAAGTGGCGTAAAAAGAGAAATACCAGAGATCACAGAGTTGGAGAATACTATCTTCAAAGATAACCTTTAATGGAACAAAGAAAACATTTGAAATGAGCAATCTGTTAAACAGATGCAGGATAGAAAAATCCAGGCGCCTGGAATTTTCTACCTAATCATTTTCTTAGCCTGTATTTGCAACAAAAAAAAACATATGCTGGTGCCTGAGAAAAAGTACCTGGCTCCTGAATTATGTTGGGAGGTTTCTACCTCTGGTTATATCCATGTGAAACATAGACAGTAAGCAAACATACTAAGAAACATCTATTGGCAATGGAAATTTGACTTCTGAGGAAAATACCAAAGACAAACAGAAAAGAAAATGAGACAGTCCTTCAAGAAAGACATGACAATCATAAAATGATTAGAGAAATTAGATGTAGATAGTCAAGATTTGTTGGGCACTTTATGAGGAGAGATAAACTCGTAAACATGGTAACAGCTAGGAAAATTGATGGGAGAATAGCCAGAGGAAGGCAAAGAGGCACCTGGAAGGCTTGGTCACATGGTATAATTGGATCAAGAACACAGACCTGATCCAAGACTGGTGTTTGTGTGAGAGAGCGAACCATGACTGCTCAAGGTTGTCAGCATGGCACGTGATGTTGATGGAACTTCTGGTAAATAAATAATGTTTTTGTTTACCATGAGTGGTTTCCGTATAGCTGTTTTTTGACATCATTTTGTTTTGTGCAGATTTAGAAACGTGTAAAGAACTCATGCACTTAAGTAAAAGATGTAATCAGAAGACACGTATGATGAAGTGGTGTACATACATTTAATACTTTTAAATTCTTTTAAGGAGGACAAAATACGACAAGTTTTGGAGGAAATGCAAACGCTGTATGATCAGAACAAAGATGGAGCGTGAGTATTGTGTCTTCATATTGACAAAATAATATACAGTTAATTTAGGCTCAGAAATTTTCAGTCTCTCCACACTTCTTATAGTGTGGCAGTTGTGATCATGTTTGTCCACAGCCTTCTGTCTCGTGTACTGCCAATCATTTCTGATACTGATGTTTCTCTGTGCCACGATGTCAGCATCTTCATTCTTCATCTCCCCATACTTTAAGATATCTCCATGACTCTTCCCATCCATCCACAGTGTTCTCATCATTCTTTTATAAAACCACATCTCTGCATCTTGCACATCATTTCTAACTTCTGCTAATTGTCCATGATTCACTTCCTTACATCAGGATTGGCTCAATATAGCTCTTAAAAACTCTTTTTCTTAACCTGTATTGATAAAGATAAACTCTTCTGAAATGCTACTTTAGCTTGGGCTTTTCCACATTTAACTTCCTGACTACATCTTCCATCTGATGTTATTAAAGAAACCAAATACTTTAATATGATTTATATCCACACAGCCTTACAATATTAGCCTGTGCATTCCAATATGCATTATCCTGTGCAAACCAAAGTTTAATTTGTGCATTGTGTACTTAGTAAGTTCTAATAATTTAAACATGAAATGTATTGCTTTTGTCACAATGATGCCATAATTCTTTTTTTTTAAAAAGTCAGTTGCATATCCTTTACAGGATGTAGCAGTCAACCCCAGCATAATTTGGCTGTTCATGATTCCAGGGCTAGTTTACGTTCAGTAGTTTGCCATTGCTTTCTGAACGGCCGACACCTATACCATTTCATAAAAACACCAATGCAAGGCGGTCTGTTACCAAATCTCCCACAGCTGTGTTTTGAACGTGGTATTCGGGGTTACAAAGTGCGCCCGTATCCCCTTCTTTAACACTTGGTATTAATGTCAGTCTCACAGATCACATTGTTCCACCCTCAGATCACAAGATCTTTAAGGCTGAGGAAAGCAGCTCAACAAATCAACGTTTCCATGACTTCTGGATTAGTTTTCACTTGTCTGTATTAGCCACCTTCAAATTATTCTGGCCTTAATCAAATCAGTTGTGAAAACTAGAAAATGTAGCAGCTTCCATCTGGCTGTGTTTTTCTGACTGAAATCTTCAGAAGGCCCTTTGGCCTTTGTCAGGTCAAATATATTGTGTGGTTGAAGTTCAGATCTCGTTGTAATAAATTGTTCATGCACAATTGATACAATTGGGGACTAGTGATGACTTTGTTCTTGTGTCCTTTTTTTGGGTCACACTTTCAAGAGTTCATTGATCACACCTAGTCATGCACCTTAAAGGTTGGTATATTCTACTTGTTCATATAGGTGTGTATTGTTTGCTTTGTCTAGACAAGATTCAGTTCAAGGCGGCTCTAGCCACCCATGGGTAGGATTTCTTTCCTACTAATTTTGCCTATGCAGTGGCCATAAAGCCTACTTGTGATTTCCAACTGCTGTGGGATAGTTAATGTGCAACTTGCACTGGGACATCTTGTGTTTTTCACCCTTATCCAGGAAGGCTTGGTATTCAGTCTCACTACTCAAGAGATCAGGGCGATATGCAATATCATTAGAACACATAGGTTCTTGGAACAATTTTCAGCCCTATTCTGAAATCGAATCTGATACCTTCTGAGTCTGAGGTGGACATCTTAACCTCTCAGCCATGGCTCCCATAAGACTTTGTTCCATCTCGGCAGACGAGCAGCGCACTCATTCCCATCATGCTTGCAATCTCCGCTTGTGGGGTTTGTTAAAAGTTTGTGCTGGTCGTCTACCATATCAAGGGAATTTCTGTGACTCTCTTGCATTCTTGTATTGTCCTTGGCAGGTTTCATGACAGTTGAGATGATGGTAGATAACCCCTTCGTTAGTCAGATTAGTGGTAGATCACAGCATACCCCAAAGGTGAAAAGAGGAGTTGGCTAGTATATCTGACCCTAGCACAACGGCATCATATGTTCAACAAAATTCACAGTTTAAACTTAAATCATTGTCACAGGATGTGCTGAATGACATTCGGCAATCATCAGTGAACAAGTAAAAGATCCTTTTTCATGCTTTGAGGCGTATTGGGTATATGGTGCTAGCCCCATATTTTTTATAGACCAATAGGCTCTGAATGGGAGATGTGATCAATATCATGCCAGCTGCTTTTACTTCCCAGAACATTTCTGGCACCCATTTTAGGCTGGATTCGACTTGGGAGTCCAGATCAGTTTTGGAAAAAGTCCATGCTTCTATGGGGATTCAAACACTTCACCAGAGAGCACCGGCACATTAGTTGGCCACATGCTCCAGCAGCTCCCGCAGATGATTGTCCTTCTCCAGAAACATGTCCTCTGTGTGCTTACTCTAGAAACATGTCCTCTGTGTGCTTACTCTAGAAACATGTCCTCTGTGTGCTTACTCTAGAAACATGTCCTCTGTGTGCTTACTCCAGAAACATGACCTCTGTGTGCTTACTCCAGAAACATGTCCTCTGTGTGCTTACTCTAGAAACATGTCCTCTGTGTGCTTCTCCAGAAACATGTCCTCTGTGTGCTTACTCCAGAAACATGTCCTCTGTGTGCTTCTCCAGAAACATGTCCCCTGTGTGCTTACTCCAGAAACATGTCCTCTGTGTGCTTACTCCAGAAACATGTCCCCTGTGTGCTTACTCCAGAAACATGTCCTCTGTGTGCTTACTCCAGAAACATGTCCCCTGTGTGCTTACTCCAGAAACATGTCCTCTGTGTGCTTACTCCAGAAACATGTCCTCTGTGTGCTTACTCCAGAAACATGTCCCCTGTGTGCTTACTCCAGAAACATGTCCCCTGTGTGCTTACTCCAGAAACATGTCCTCTGTGTGCTTACTCCAGAAACATGTCCTCTGTGTGCTTACTCCAGAAACATGTCCCCTGTGTGCTTACTCCAGAAACATGTCCTCTGTGTGCTTACTCCAGAAACATGTCCTCTGTTTGCTTCTCCAGAAACATGTCCCCTGTGTGCTTACTCCAGAAACATGTCCTCTGTGTGCTTCTCCAGAAACATGTCCCCTGTGTGCTTACTCCAGAAACATGTCCTCTGTGTGCTTCTCCAGAAACATGTCCTCTGTGTGCTTACTAAAGAAACATGTCCCCTGTGTGCTTACTCCAGAAACATGTCCCCTGTGTGCTTCTCCAGAAACATGTCCCCTGTGTGCTTAATAAGATGGATTGCTGATTGTCTTCCATGCCATCTAGTACTTCAACTGGATTTCTTGCTTTGCTTGTGGAATTCGTCACGACACTTGGGAGATTGCTGCCAAAGACCAAAATTCATGGAGTACATCATTACGCAAGGGTGTAGTCACTTGTGAAGCAAACAGGACTGCAAGAGCTGTGAGAAAAGGCTGGATAAAACCCACTGAAGGAGATCCTCCTCCTCCTGGAACATCGGGCATTCTTTGCCAACATTGTCAATGAACATTTCGAGCCAAAATAGGCCTTAATAGCCATCTTAGAACTCACTGCTTCAAACTTTCAACCCCACTGGATGAAATGAATGGTCATCATCATTCTTGATTGACAAACACCAGTTTTCTTTAAAAGTTGGGAAACATGATTTTTTTTGTATTTGGTATATTTATCACTTACAGACAATATGCCGCAGAAGGTCAGACTGGCTTGATTTCTGCAATACAAGTTCGGCATGCTGGCATTCAGAGGAACAAGAGATGCTTGCTGGCATATCTGTAAGTACTATATTTTTGTTTAAGTACTTTTAAGTTTTAACGTAGAAAAAGTGAATTCTTGCAAATTATGTTACTATATTTTTACATTTGTCATGAATGTTTTATGTATTCTTTTATATGGAAAAGGCTTTGGGTGGAGGAGCACAGTTCAGAGGATTCAAGCCCTATCCTAGTGCAAGGAAATGCAACTTAAAGACTAAATTTCATGGCAGGACAGACCAGGCCCAAAGCCTTGACAGGTGGACAGTTAGAGAATTGCTTTGCTGATCCGGCAACTTCTGCAGCTTGTCTTGTTTCAGACGTATTCGTGTTGCCTTTCCTTTGGCATAAACTAGGCAGGCCAAGAGAGGGATCATGCTGCAAGGAAAACACATTTTATGTTCAGTTCAGCCCAGGCTTTGTACTATTTTTGAAGAACTAACACACTATTGTTTGTCAATACAGCAAGGTGCCAGAAAAATTGATAAAACACTTCCATCTATGATATTGATTCACTGCACAACATTTGGTGAATAAATCTTCATTTTCATCCATTACCCAAAGTCCATTTTGCCCATGATCTCTGTATAACCTACGTTATCCTATCCTGTCTTGACATTCAGGCCATCTTTCAAAATTGTGATATTGCCATTTCTTTGATTACCTGTAGTACTTTGAAGTTTCATATAAAATTCCTCCTTAACTGATTCACCATTATCATTCGCTAGTGCATAAACACGGATGACATCCATGTTTATTTTCTTTTCTTGTGTTATTTTTCTTGACCTCACTGCTTCCAGCTCTGTTAGTGCTTTTTTATATTTTGTTTAAATAGCATTGAGACCATTCCCTCATTTTGAGGGGCATTGTCCTCTGTATTTCCAGATATTAGCACAGTTTCCCATGTGTTCAGAAGCTTTAGCCTGCTTTGTTCCATCTCGTTACACACATCCCAAAATGCTAATCTGATATTTCATTTCTTGTACCACTTGTTGCCATTCCCAATTCATATTATTAATCTCTGTCTCTAATTCTCTTCTCCGTGTGCTTTAGATGTCTCTCTATTTCTTTTGCCTGTGGGTTTTAGAGAAAGGACTTTATATATGTGTCTGACTTTATATATGTGTCTGTGTGTATGCGCTCATGCATGTGTTTGTGCATCTGCATGTGTGTATGATGTACCTTTCATCCGGGAAAGTGTGTGTGTATGCTTATGCACACATGTGTGCACACACTTCCCATATTTACCATCCATCCATCCATCATGTGCCATGCCAATAAGCATGGGCGGTCATGGTCTGCCATCTCACTCGATCACCAGAGTCGTGGATCAGCTTCATGTTCCTGTCTAGACCATGCCACATGGCCAAGCGATCCAGATATTTACTTCTCTATCTTCCCCTTGTTCTCTTCCCTTCGATCTTGCCAGTTGTCACCAAGTTCTCCAAGTCGTTTCTTCTCATAGCATGCCCAAAAAATTTTGACTGTCTACATCTAATGACTCTAATCAGTTTACGATCTTCATTTGTTTCTTGAAGGACTTGTTCATTGGTTTTTTTTAAAATGTGCATGGTATTCTTTGCATTTTCCTCAGAAACCACATTTCCCATATTTACGCTTACCAGAAAATAGATTTTATAGTTCCAGTAATGTTTGCGTTGCACATCACATTCACATTTATTTCACAAATTCTTGGAGATGATGTGCCTGTACCCTAAGAAACCTGGAACAGTTGAAAAGACATTTTGAAAATGCTTGTTTTTTTAGCTGGCTCCGTGGTGGAGTTACGGATACAGTTCGTAATCCAGCATACCACGTTTGAAACACAACTGCAGGCGATTTGGCAGCAGACCACCTTGCGTTGGTTTTTTATAACACAGTATGGGTGCCTATCATTTAGAAAGCAATGGCAAACTACTGAATGTAAATTTGTCAAGAGGTCACAAACAGCAAATAAAAGCTGGGGTTGATTGTGAAGTCCTGTAAAGGATATGCAACTAACTTTTGTTTTGTTTTGTTTTATCAAGGTATACCAGGCTGGAACAGATACGGAAAATGCGGTGGGAGTTTGGGAGTGTTTTGCCGCCAGATGTGAAGTATAATATGTGTGAGCAGGAGGTACTTGTTTATGTTATTGTTGTGTGTATGTTTGCTTGTGCATGTGCATGCTATAGGGGTGAATGTGTGTGTGGAGGGGAGAGAGAGAGAAAGAGAGAGAATGAACAAAGTTTTATGTATGCTTATTTAACAATCTGCCTGTCTTCCCTTTCACCTATCTATTTGTAGTGTTTTTTGTTTGATTGTAAGTACATTTTAGGTATCCTGCAGACTGCATATTTCATTATGCGAAGGAAAGTCACTAAGTAACATACATTTTATTATAAAGCGCATGGACGAGTATGGACAATGGAAAATTGTGTTTCAGGACACAAAATGGAACTTAAGCAATACCCAATTTAGGGGTCGTTAGGATCGAGCAGTTTGCGTATTACAAAATGGATGCCCCACTATCGACGTGGACCGAGGAAGAACAGTAAGGTGTTATTCAATTTTTTTTGTGGTCAGCGGGTTTGAAACCTTGTGAAATCTACAGAAGAATGATGGTTCAGTATGGCGATAGTTGAGTATGAAGCAGTCGATGTAGTGAAAGCACCCAAAGTCTCTGGTTAAGAAAAATTCAAGATGCATAATCTTCTGGGAAAGTCAGATGATCATGTTTTGGGATATCAACGGCCCTATATTGGTGCATTTCTAGGAAAGGGGGGTGAAACTCACTAGTGCTCCATACAGTGACATGCTAGTGAACAAATTGAAGCCTGTGATATGATCAAAATGCCGGGGACTTCTCTCAAAGGAGTATTGTTACTGGCTGCACAACAATGTCTGCCATCATAGGCTGTATCATACAGTGGATACACTACGTGCTTGGAAATGTTAGGTGTTGAAATATCCAGCATACAGTCCAGGCTTGGCGCTAGTGGACTTTGACTTGTTTTAGACCCTTGAAAGATCATTTGAGGGGTTAGCGGTTTGCAGATGACAATGAGGTAATGGAGGCAGTTCAAAGGCCACACCCAATAAAGTTTTTGTTAGAAAGCATCAGCAAGTTAGGGGACAGGTGGACCAAGTGTGTTGCCAGGTAGAGGGACCATGTTGAGAAATAACACACACACAATTTCTGGTTCGCACTATTGTAAAAAAGTTATTTGTAAAATTTTTATTACTTAGCGACATCCCCTCGTAATTAAGCAAATTTTGCATGTATAACTAGAAACTGTACTTACTCTTAAGTTAGATAAGGCAATTTCAGAGAGAAAGAGTACTTGACATCTCATGTCATGCATCAGAAAACTTATAGAATCTTATTTGCTTTATACTGCTGCCATTATCTGTTTATAGGACCAGAGTGACAGTTATATCTTTTATTCCTGTAATTAGGTTCAGTGGTTTAATCAATACAATAGGCTGCTGGCAAACTACATGAGGTCAGTTGGAGAAAGTGGAGGGTTAGACCTAACCCAAGATATGAAGCCACCAAAAACCTTATATGTGCTGGTCAGTATGGGTTTTAACATTTGTTGATATATAGGTTTGTGTTAGATCATACACAGTATTGGGGTGATCGTTCTGACAATACTTGGTAAAACAGTTATACTTACTGCCTCTATTTTACAGTGAACATTAGGAGTGAAACTGCATATCTTTAGGCCCTTCTAATCCCCATTCCCTGTATGTGAGGCCATGTTATTATTTTCCTCGTTCAACTTGTTCTCTTGGTTGTTTTTTTTAGTACAGCCCAATGTATGCACACATCATTATTCTTTGATCTTGATCACACCATGGCCAAACAATACTGTCACAGCTATTGCATTATGGACACATCCAATACCGTAAGAATACCGCAAGAATACCGCATAATGAGAACACAATAGAAGAACCATCTGCAAATCTAACCATTAGAGAACTCCTGTTTGCGGACGACCAAGCACTAATAGCAAAATCAGAAGCTGAATTACAAGAGCACATGAATAGTCTAAACGAAATGTGTAGGAAACATAACATGAAAATTAGCACAAGCAAAACAGAGGTAATGACTATAACTAAAGAAGAACAAACAACAACAATTCACCTAAACGAACATCCCTTGAAACAAGTAAAGAGTTTGAAGTAGGAAGTATAATATCAAATGGCAGATCAGAAGACGAGATCGAAAATAGGTGCAATAAGGCAAATCAACTACTAAGAAAGCACTTTACAACACAGTCTTCCTACGAACTCTATGCTACCAATGCCAAACCTGGGCAATGACAGAAAAAGAGAAAAGAAAAATCACAACAACAGAAATGAGGTTCCTTAGAAGAATACTCAGCGAATCAAGAAGAGATAAGATCAGAAATGAAGAAATCAGGACCGCAAGGTACAAGAGGAACATGATGAGATGAGATGAGACACATCCAATGTTGACTCCTCTTATATTCCCACCCTGTCCATCATCTAATGATCATATATTTCCACTTCCTCTGCTTCTACATATGTAAACACACAACTGAAATTGTGCATTATCAAAAATTATTATGAAATTTCGAGTACATTGTGCATGCCACAAACTTTGAATGTCTTGGCTCTATAATCAACAACGATTGAGACTTGAAAAATGAAACGCTGTTACAAGAAATGATATTATTGCAACAGAAAGTTAAACTAAATGACTTAGTCTGAATAACAGAAAAACAGAAGTAATGGTTACTGCAAAGAACAATTGTATACCCAAATACAACATCAAAGTTCATGGAACCATTCTGAAACAAGTCAATGCATTTGAGTATTTGGGTACTTCAATAACAGCAGTTGGAAGATGTATTAGGGAAGTTAAATGTAGAATTGCACAAGCAAAGACAGCATTTCACAAGATGAAGAATATTCTCTGCAATTTATCTTTGTCAATCAAAGTGAGAAATGATATCTTAAGAATTATATTGAGCCAATCCTGATGTTCAGAAGTGAATCATGGACAGTTAGCAGACAAGTGAGGAATTATAAGAAAGCTGCAGAAATGTGGTTTTATAGAAGAGTGATAACAAGTAGATGGATAGAAAGATCAATGAAGATATCTTGAAAGAAGTTAACTCACAAAGAGAACTGGTTACACACACCAGAAAAAGACAGTCCAGATTCTTTGGGCATATCTTGAGAACAGGAAAGCTGGAGTTTGTATTCACAACAGGAAGGTTGGAGGGGAAGAGAGGCAGGGGGAGACCAAGAGAGAAGATGCTTATTCACAACAGGAAGGTTGGAGGGGAAGAGAGGCAGGCGGAGACCAAGAGAGAAGATGATGGACAGTTTGACATAATGGCATGGAGGAACATTGTATCAGAAATGATTGGCAGCATAAGAGACAGAAGGCTGTGGACAGACATGATCACCAACACTACATGGGTTGGACTATCAGAAGTTACACATCCTATGTCACAATTTTGTTGAAGTGAAGGTGAGGTGTCGAGGTGAAGTATAAACATTGTGAGAGTGCCCGATTATGGGCTTCATATATCGATATTCCCATGGACTCTGCTATTCCCTCCGTCCAACGTTTACGTGGTCGGCCTCTTCCTCTTGTTTCCATCTGGTCTGTACATCATTGCTTGTTGTGGTATGCTGTTGACTGGTAACCTACTTGCATGGCCAAACCATTTGACTTGCTGCTTTCTAATAAAATCTAGTGCTGTGTTTTGTGTGAACATAAACAGTGCCAGTTATGCTGCACATTTGTCGACCACATATAAATTTGTGTATTATTTGTGCTGAGCCTTTTCATTTGTCCTGCTTCTTCTGTCTCTCTTATAATGTTGACTGACTTTCTTTATTACCATACAATTTTTCATTCACTGTGATAGGAACGGCCACATTTTCATCCCGCAACTCTCATTGAACTGAGTCTTAAATCTTGTATTCATTGGTGGGATTTTGTGTACCATGGTTTCAGTTTTAGAACTGTTTTTAGACCAGAATTAAAAACTATAAAACTCAAAACAAAATAATGATCTGTGTGAGTATGTGTATTGTATATTTCAGCTTGAAGGATTTATCTTATTTCTTTAATGTTGTGTGATTTCTGCAGTATGTACCTAACAAGATGCAGTTAAATATGACAGGCAATAAATCTTGCAATCTATTGTTTGTGTCTTCATTATTCAAAATAATCATCATTATGTAGCAGGTCGTCAGGCAGAACATCGTCCTCATCACGACTCTAAGTGATGTCCCAGTGCAGACAGTAACATTGTAAGTGTTCATGTTCTCAGCATGACTTGACCCAGGGAATGTTCTCTGTTCCTCAGGTGCGGTGTGTGGTAGACCATGGAGAATTTGAAACTCAGGATGGGAACACTGTTTTGTTCAAGAAAAACAGCCAGGTTGGGTTTTATCTAATTATCTAAACTTTTTCATTAGAAAACAGCCAGTGAAATTATTTGGCCACATAACTAGGCTACCAACTGAGAGTATGCCACAACAAGCAATGATATACAGACCAAACAAAACCAGAAGAGGCTAACCATGTAAACAATGGAGAGAATAACAGAGTCCATGGGAATCTCAATATATGAAACTCAAAAACAGGTTCTCTCCTGCTGTGTATGATTCACCTTGACATTGCAAGGTACAAGAGGAACGAAATGAGATGAGATCTAAACTTTTCTTTGGCTCAGCAGAATTGTATACGTTGTAAAAGTACATCAGTGTGCAGAGCCGATGCTAAACTGTTTGGCAACTCTAAGCAAGACTAACTAGTTGTATTTTGTTGAATCACAGTACCAGCTGTCTGTGTTCTAGGCCTCTCACTAGCTGGTCTAATGTTAGCACCAGCTGTCTGTGTTCTAGGCCTCTCACTAGTTGGTCTAATGTTAGCACCAGCTCTGTGTCCTAGGCCTCTCACTAGCTGGTCTAATGTTAGCACCAACTCTGTGACCTAGGCCTCTCACTAACTGGTCTAATGTTAGCACCAGCTCTGTGTCCTAGGCCTCTCACTAATTGGTCTAATGTTAGCACCAGCTCTGTGTCCTAGGCCTCTCACTAATTGGTCTAATGTTAGCACCAGCTGTCTGTGTCCTAGGCCTCTCACTAGCTGGTCTAATGTAAGCACCAGCTGTCTGTGTCCTAGGGCCTCTCACTAATTGGTCTAATGTTAGCACCAGCTCTGTGTCCTAGGCCTCTCACTAATTGGTCTAATGTTAGCACCAGCTGTCTGTGTCCTAGGCCTCTCACTAGCTGGTCTAATGTTAGCACCAGCTCTGTGTCCTAGGTCTCTCACTAGCTGGTCTAATGTTAGCACCAGCTGTCTGTGTCTTAGGCCTCTCACTAGCTGGTCTAATGTTAGCACCAGCTCTGTGTCCTAGGCCTCTCACTAGCTGGTCTAATGTTAGCACCAGCTCTGTGTCCTAGGCCTCTCACTAGCTGGTCTAATGTTAGCACCAGCTGTCTGTGTCCTAGGCCTCTCACTAGCTGGTCTAATGTTAGCACCAGCTCTGTGACCTAGGTCTCTCACTAGCTGGTCTAATGTTAGCACCAGCTGTCTGTGTCCTAGGCCTCTCACTAATTGGTCTAATGTTAGCACCAGCTCTGTGTCCTAGGCCTCTCACTAATTGGTCTAATGTTAGCACCAGCTGTCTGTGTCCTAGGCCTCTCACTAGCTGGTCTAATGTTAGCACCAGCTCTGTGTCCTAGGCCTCTCACTAATTGGTCTAATGTTAGCACCAGCTCTGTGTCCTAGGCCTCTCACTAATTGGTCTAATGTTAGCACCAGCTGTCTGTGTCCTAGGCCTCTCACTAGCTGGTCTAATGTAAGCACCAGCTGTCTGTGTCCTAGGGCCTCTCACTAATTGGTCTAATGTTAGCACCAGCTCTGTGTCCTAGGCCTCTCACTAATTGGTCTAATGTTAGCACCAGCTGTCTGTGTCCTAGGCCTCTCACTAGCTCTTCTAATGTTAGCACCAGCTCTGTGTCCTAGGCCTCTCACTAGCTGGTCTAATGTTAGCACCAGCTGTCTGTGTCCTAGGCCTCTCACTAGCTGGTCTAATGTTAGCACCCGCTCTGTGACCTAGGCCTCTCACTAGCTGGTCTAATGTTAGCACCAGCTGTCTGTGTCCTAGACCTCTCACTAGCTGGTCTAATGTTAGCACCAGCTCTGTGTCCTAGGTCTCTCACTAGCTGGTCTAATATTAGCACCAGCTCTGTGTCCTAGGCCTCTCTCTAGCTGGTCTAATGTTAGCACCAGCTCTGTGACCTAGGCCTCTCACTAGCTGGTCTAATGTTAGCACCAGCTGTCTGTGACCTAGGTCTCTCACTAGCTGGTCTAATGTTAGCACCAGCTCTGTGTCCTAGGCCTCTCACTAGCTGGTCTAATGTTAGCACCAGCTCTGTGTCCTAGGCCTCTCACTAGCTGGTCTAATGTTACCACCAGCTCTGTGTCCTAGGCCTCTCACTAGCTGGTCTAATGTTACCACCAGCTCTGTGTCCTAGGCCTCTCACTAGCTGGTCTAATGTTAGCACCAGCTGTCTGTGTCCTAGGCCTCTCACTAGCTGGTCTAATGTTAGCACCAGCTGTCTGTGACCTAGGCTGTTGACTAGTTGGTCTAATCTAAGGCTGGTTACTAGTTAGTTTAATGACAGCACTGTCTCTATATTACTACATCTGAAAAAACAAGAAGAGGGTCATTGCAATTTGTCTTTGAACAGAACAATTTCCATGGCATAATGGTTAGTGCTCTTGTTGACCATATTAGTGGTTCAGATTTAATCAACAGTGGCAGAATTAATATTTTGGACCCCTGCAGTTTGACCCAGCTTCTTAAAATAATTGTCAGCATGTCCTGAGAATTGTCTGTGAAGCAAAGGTGGTGAAGAAGAGAACTGGTCAACCCAACCTCATACCATGGTTTACAATATGTGAAGACCTATGACTTCACACCACAACAGCAGTTTCTACCTTGGGACTACACTTATCTTGATCAGGAAAGAGGTAGCAATTTATTAGTGAAAGCTACCCCTGGGCATCTCATCTTGTTCCTCTTGTACCTTGCGGTGTTGAGGTGAAGCATTATCAGTGGAAGAGTGCCCATTTATAGGCTTCATGTACTGAGATTCCCATGGACTCTGTTATTCCCTCTCGACCTCACTCTGTCCCCGAGTAGATGATACTTCAGTACCTGGTTGGGATAAAAGTCTACACCGACCTCACTCTGTCCCCGAGTAGATGGTACTTCAGTACCAGGTACCAGGTTGGGATAAAAGTCTATACCGACCTCACTCTGCCCCCAAGTAGATGGTACTTCAGTACCAGGTTGGGATAAAAGTCTACACCGACCTCACTCTGTCCCTGAGTCGATGGTACTTCAGTACCTGGTTGGGATAAAAGTCTACATCGACCTCACTCTGTCCCTGAGTAGATGGTACTTCAGTACCAAGTTGTTATAAAAGTCTACACTGACCTCACTCTGTCCCCGAGTAGATGGTACTTCAGTACCAGGTTGGGATAAAAGTCTACACCGACCTCACTCTGTCCCCAAGTAGATGGTACTTCAGTACCAGGTTGGGATAAAAGTCTACACCGACCTCACTCTGTCCCCGAGTCGATGGTACTTCAGTACCTGGTTGGGATAAAAGTCTACACCGACCTCACTCTGTCCCCGAGTAGATGGTACTTCAGTACCAGGTTGGGATAAAAGTCTACACCGACCTCACTCTGTCCCTGAGTAGATGGTACTTCAGTACCAGGTTGGGATAAAAGTCTACACCGACCTTACTTTGTCCTCGAGTAGATGGTACTTCAGTACCAAGTTGGGATAAAACTCTACACCGACCTCACTCTGTCTCCAAGTAGATGGTACTTCAGTACCAGGTTGGGATAAAAGTCTACACCGACCTCACTCTGTCCTCGAGTAGATGGTACTTCAGTACCTGGTTGGGATAAAAGTCTACACCGACCTCACTCTGTCCCCGAGTAGATGGTACTTCAGTACCAGGGTGGGATAAAAGTCTACACCGACCTCACTCTGTCCCCGACTAGATGGTACTTCAGTACCAGGTTGGGATAAAAGTCTACACCGACCTCACTCTGTCCTCGAGTAGATGGTACTTCAGTACCAGGTTGGGATAAAAGTCTACACCGACCTCACTCTGTCCCCGAGTAGATGGTACTTCAATACCAAGTTTGGATAAAAGTCTACACCAACCTCACTCTGTCCCCAAGTAGATGGTACTTCAGTACCAGGTTGGGATAAAAGTCTACACCGACCTCACTCTGTCCCCAAGTAGATGGTACTTCAGTACCAAGTTGGGATAAAAGTCTACACCGACTTCACTGTCCCCGAGTAGATGGTACTTCAGTACCAAGTTGGGATAAAAGTCTACACCGACCTCACTCTGTCCCCGAGTAGATGGTACTTCAGTACCAGGTTGGGATAAAAGTCTACACCGACCTCATTCTGTCCCCAAGTAGATGGTACTTCAGTACCAGGTTGGGATAAAAGTCTACACCGACTTCACTCTGTCCCTGAGTGGATGGTACTTCAGTACCTGGTTGGGATAAAAGTCTACACCGAACTCACTCTGTCCCCGAGTAAATGGTACTTCAGTACCAGGTTGGGATAAAAGTTATATAACAGTGTGGAATATAAGACGAAGGCCGGTCGTTTGTTTGTTGATAAAACGTTTATTGGCTTAATATAACAAAGCTCCGATGAACACCTCCATTCGCTACTCAAGCTGGGTTCTAACTGCCCATACCAACCCAATACGTCACGATTGAGCATCTCCCCCCCCCTTTCAGTCTCAATGCTCAATCGTGCTGTATCGGAGTTTTCCAATAGACCCCAATTATACCTACACTGTTACACCTCCCCATATTACTTAAAGAATTTTCCTTTTAAAGGAAAAATCTTTACTTCTAATCCCCATACTCTATTCCCTCTTTGTCTTCTAACCTATGCTAAAACCAAGTTTGAGTAAACAATACATCTTTTACTCTTCTCCCAGTGACATGGTCTGCCTACAACCTCCCCATATACTTCTTCTTCGCCTTTTATTTATATAATACCACGGTTAATCCAACCAGTCCTTCTTTCCTTTTTATTTCCCCAACATTTTATAGTCAACCCACTTCTTCTTCGTTCTTGGTCCTTCAACCAAACATAACATATTTACATATAACATTTCAATTTCAACTTTATAATACATCATAACACCATAACACGTTTTCTTAAATACTCCTTCTCCACTTCAATAAGAAATCCGCTTTCCACTTCAAACGCTGATACCAACTCCTTATTCTTACCACCAATACTACAAATTCCCCACTTTCAACTAACCTGAAATCACTTTCATACGATAGGAAGATAAAGAATCGGTGGCCACCGGAATTTAAAAGAAGAAATAGTCTCTTTCGAAAAACAACATTCACCTAAACCACACACCCCTTTACACCCCTTTGTTTTTTGAGAATTTATGCAATAAATTCTAAACCATTATATCTCCCCCAGTACCACTCATTATGGTAACAGTTTACGCTGCTATCTACAGCATCAAATACCAACCATCATCCAAAAATAATCTTCACTTCTAAGTGTCTATATAACAGACACTACCTTACCTCACCCTCACCACAAAACACATCCCAAAGACACAATTAAAAAGGTCTATTACCCCTTAAGACCTCCTCCAACACAACACCTCACATAACCTCATCACCTCGTATAAGTAACCTTCTCCAATACCTCAAGTTCACACTTAATGTCCATTTCTTATGGGCATATTTACTAAAATGCTCCACTTATGCCGTTATCAACAGCAACCTAGTAACCTTGAAATCTCCCCTTAAATATTAACCACAACATTGTAATCTGACCCACTTATAAACATTTACATTCTGTCCAGGCTATGTAACCCAATGTCTCTCTAAAATCTTCCACCTCTCAATTCATAATTCATGCCGTAATCTACAGCAGCGAAAATAACCACTCATGTCTGTGACTGCTTGTAATCAACTTTAATCTCAGTCCTTTTATTACTGACCCACAAACACTCCATGTCCTTATGTCTCCCCTATGTTCATTTCTCATTTACACCCTAACACCTCTTTATTATTGTACTGTTATCTACAGTGTCTAGTCAAACATGGATCCAATTCATGTTTACTCTTTGTCTGGGGTAATTTTCTTATTCTTCTATAACCCCGCAATCTCGTGTATATCATGGTTCTTCTGAACCCCCGGAAACTATATTCAAAACTTTTCTCAGCTTTACCCCACTGAATATATTCATTAATCTTTTCTTCTCCCATGTGGTTTCTAATCCCATATTTTCTAATTAATGCTTACTTTAGTGTATCTCTAACCTTTCCCATAACCATCCCCGGTATATGTTTCCACTTCTTCATAAGCCCATCAACCTCACTATGCTGATTATCCCAGTAATATACACCCATGAAGTTATTCTTCACAAAGAGAATGTGTCTCTCTATTAGCTCACAGTAGTTTATTATAACTTTCTGAACGAAGGGTCCTAATTACAGCCCCCTGTATTGTCTTTATTCTCGACAAAAACCCTATAATTTAAAGATAACTTAATTAATTACTATTTAACACACAAAACAGTGAAATAAACTCACAACAGGACATCAAATCCCCCCCAAATTTTTGTAACATTCATTTATGTTTCCCCGCAATTCAACTAAAAGTATGATGATGATAGTGATGATGATGGTGACGATGATTAAAATAATACAACATACATCCTAATCTATTTTTTTTCTACTACTACTGGTCTCTTTTACGGACCAGTAGTTTACACATGAAAGTCTAAGGACACAATATCTCTACTCTAAAAATAATTTCAATCAATTTTACAGGACCAAATCAAGCAAAATTAACTTTATATATATGAGGCATTGTAAGCTCAATTACAATGAATACAATTGTCTTCTCACTAAAGGGAAGGTTTTCAAAAAAAAAAATATACCTCTCTTAGAATTAACCACGTAAAGTGACCCAGCAGCATTGGTCTCCTTTGCTAACCAATGTAACACCTATCTATTTAGGCAAGTCATGTATAACAAAACAACTCCATACCAAGCATTAATGCCAAAATACGTATATACATATATACAAATATCTATCTGTTATCTACAGACCATCATAATGCGGAACCATACTTGTTCCCCTCCAAGCAAAATCACTACTCAACAACTGACCATTCCTTTTTCTGGAAGTCAAACATTGATTATCTCCCCTCACAATTTTCTATTTTGTTCCAGCCTCACTCCTAATACATCCCCTATCTAGAACATTTTCTTAAGCCAGCACTGTAAACTACAGGTCGACACATTTATTATGTGGCGATTATTCCAATGTCATCTCAATGTACCAGCCGTCACTATTTATCAATAGAAACTGTACCTGTGGCTCGACACACCAATTGTTTCCCTTGGCTTTGTACCAAACTTATTAATCACTACTGTTAACTACAGTATCTCCATCCTCCTACGTCCAACAAAACTTTGTCTATCTAGTATAGACCTCTCACCAACACATCTACTTCCTGTCTTGATAACTAATTCAACTTTTTAAAGTTTCTCAGTCTATCCGAAGCAATTAATATCTTTTGCATCAGTACTTTCTGTATCTCAGCACCATTACCTCAAGTCTCTCCTATCCTTTTCACATCGTGACGACAGTCAAACCAGTCGGAACACCCTTTCTAATTTTCATTTACCTCACCTTGTTTACCTTCGTATCTTTCACTCCTATTTATCAGGATTCTTTCGGAACAGCAACTCATGTCCTGATAACTGACAACGGACCTCATTTTTCTCACATCTCCGTATTGGTCACTCCTGCTTCGGCATGTTCCTGTCAAAAATACTAAAGATGTTTTGTGAATTGTCAGTCAGAATATTAACTCTCTGTCATACGACTTCTATAATTTCCTTCCAAGATCACACATTCCAAACAAAAGACATCACAGTTTAGCACAAACAAAACAGAGGCGAGGACTATAGCTAAAGAAGAACAAACAACAATTCACCTAAACGAAACGAAACAAATGATATTGACAACAGGTGTAACCAGGCTGTTCAATTCTCTGGACTTATCAATCACTCTTCTCATATTCACACGGACAATGATACACAACCTCGCTCTCATCTCACGACTACTTTTGCATCACGACCAACCTAACATGTCTCTTCTATTACTACAAAAAGCTCTTTAGACGCCACCTCAACATTCCATCAATCATTCACCACATATCAACACGTATTGATCTCCTCAAAACACATTGACACAAGACATGTTAACGCCACTCTTATATTTTATCTATGTATTTCACTTATGCGAGGTCATCACACCTCTCTCTAACTTCCTTTATCACGACGAACACCTGTCTGACTACGGTTATACTCACGTATGAACGCCGCACAACTAGACGAATTTTTCCAGAGGACTCTCTCAATTCACTGCTTTCTTATATCTCTACTTCTATACGAAGGTCAGACCCTATACATGACAATCTCGCAACTTCTATTGTTTTCACTGTACTATCTACTATCTCTTCAAAACAAACCTCATTCCAACAGATCCCTAATCTCGTAACTATCCTTTTATACTTCTTCACACACAACTACTACAGTCTTAACTGTCACATTCAACTGTCTACTTTACACACAGGATATTCAGTACTTTCTCAATCTATATCTCTTTACCAGTCAGTCTCGGTTCACCTATCAACAATACTATTCTTCTCAAACCCACAAACAAAACTATCTTGGACATCACGTCATAGCTCTGAGTCAAACTATTTCTAATACTTATTTTATCTCTCACCCTCTACTAATTCTATGCTGAATCTACCCTATTTTACTCTCTCTACTTCGCTACCAACCAGACGATATCCTGTATTTCGTAATCCACGTGGAATATCATTTGCCGCAACAACACCCTCGACTATTCTGTACCATGTGATACTACACCAACCAAATTCATCTGCCTATTTTAGAGTTCTTCTCCTAAGCCAAAACTATTTTATTTTCCTTCTTCACCCAAGGAATTTTAATCGTTATATAGTGTGTCCAAATTAAACACTTCACTGTCTTTCAATACCCTAACCTGTCTTTCACTTATAATGTCATCATCACTATCTGTTGTCAACCTGTTAAAGTATTCAGGTCTTAAGGTCCTAAGGTCTTCTATTTTTCTTAAATCACTTTCTGTCGTTGAATAAATACCCGCTAACTGTCTAGCACTATTCTTCTTAAATGAGTTCCTTCTATTTCTTATATTTGCGTCAGTCTGCTCACTGTTTCCTGTGTACCTAACGTAACGTTTATACCTTCCCATCTCGTCTTCAGATGACACACTAATTATAGTTCCTTCATCAGACTCATTATAGTTTACTGCAAACACGTCGGCCCTATTCCCACAGTCATCTTTAAAACGTCTGACTTTCTTTCTCTTTCTCGGTCTTCGTCCCTTAGTCTTCCCTACTGTCTTGTCATACAAACCAGTATTTTGTTTCAAAGAGTCACTACCCAAAACTCTGTCCGTCTGTCTACCAGCAACTACTCCATATGATGGAAGATCACGCCTCGATTCAGGACCTGCCCGTAGTGTAACACTCTCCTTCTCCGAATCATCTGTAATAATATCTGATTCAGCATCACTATAATATTCAGGCTGTGGGAATATCTTCTCCAGTAGCTTGAACTCTGACAGCTAATATTCCTACACCATTTGGGAACTTAGTTTCTTGTCTATGGCTGAATAACTTGACATGGCACTACCTCTATTTACAACCATACTAACACTTTCGTCAATACTTCTCCTCTTTATCTTTCTGCCGTTCTTGGTTCTCGTCTGTCCATCTTTCTCAACTTCAACCTTGTCTCTCTTAGTCAAACGAGTTGGTTTAGACTGATTCTCTATGAAGTCAGTTTGAGTTCCCTTTGTTAACTTGCTGACTGGTTGTACCTGAGTCTGCGTGCTACTTTCTACCGTATTACTTGTCTGCGTCTGTGTCTCTCGGTTTCTTTTCTTTACTAACATCGTCTTCTTCTTTTCCTGTCTACTAGTCACATTCGCAACTATTTTAGGACTAGTCTGTATTTTACTTACTGGTTCAACTCTGTCTCTTACACCTGAGTTTAAATATTGTCTTTGTCTTTTCTCTAACCAGTCGTCACGTCTTTTTCTAGCAGTTGCACTGTGAGAAGGCCAGTCCCATGATTTCTTTGAAATGTTTCTCTCACGTCCATTTTTGTATTTATACCAGTCCGAGCTTTCACTATTTCGTCTGTTTTCACTGTCTTTTACTCTATATAGATCAGGCCTTGGTTCGTCATAACCATATTGTCTTCTGTCTTTATTAAGCAATGTCTGTCTCCTGTTATTCTTTCCTACTCTATTACTGTCTACCATAATTCTATAAGGGTCCTGTCTAGTTGTTTTGTTCTTCAACGTTTTCAGAAAATTCTCTACCTCCGTAATTGACATCTTTAATTCTCCTAACCATGTGCTAACCCGTTGTAACTCCCCGCACAAGAAATTCATATTCAGTTCCTTTGAAATATCTATCCAGCTGAAACAATATTGTTCTGTATACTTCTTTAGTACCTGAGAAAAAAAACTTATCCTGAGTTCAGCTGAAATATGTGCTGTGCTGAGTCTTCTAAGCTGAAATATTTATACAAGTAACCAATTTCAATTTTTAAATTTCTTAATTTAACGTCTAAACTTGTGCTCCGGTGTTCTGTTCCGTCATGCTGAAAATACTGCAAGAAAGCAAGCAAAGAACAAAAAAAAATACACAATTTCAAATTATTTGCTTCTAAAATCTGGTTAATTAATTACCTTATTTATGAATCACCTAAATTTACTAATTTACAACACATAATTCCCCCAGTTCATAAACTGTTCCATTAGTTATTTAGTTCCAGAATCGCACAAATTTCCCTTGGTTAATCCCTAAAGAGCACAAGTTGTAATCAGCATCAATATTCTGTCAGCGTAGAGGGAGGAAAAACCCTGTCTTCAATAAGTCCTGTTTGAAACCACAAAGTTCGCTATAAATCCTCATACCTGTTTCTAATAATATAATAATGTTTTTAGACTCTGCTCTAACCAAGAATTTATGGCACATCACCGGAGTTACACAGTTACCTTCTTTTATTAGCTGAGGGATCTAGTTCCACTAACCAGAGTTCGCATCAAGTGAAACCTAGTCTCGAGTTCAAGTGGCGGAGTCCAGAAGCTCAGGTGGCGGAGTTCAGATACCACTTCTCTTCCCTCAGGTGTTTTCGTCCTTCTCATGGGCTGCCAGACAATTCTTCAACCCCTGGTCGGGTCACATCATGGGCTGCCGGAAAATCTTCGACCCCTGGTTGGGTCCCTTCCTTGAATCTCAGGTGGGCACTTCAACGTCGTTTGGAATGGGTCATAGGATTAACGTGGCCCAAGGATGGATGGATCAGGTGTTTGGGTCATAGGAAATACAAGGCCCAAGGATGGATGGATCAGGATCAGCCAAGGCCCTAGCGATAATTGCGTGTCTTAAAAACTTATGGCCCGATCAACGATCATGCTGTCCTGACAACTCCTGATTAGCTCTTTAACTTTGAGCAACTTAAATTGCTGGTTTGCCTGAACTTTCAGGGCAGGATCACTCCTGGTCAATCAAACCGATGTAAGGCAGCGGCTTTGATGGCTCTTGCTAACAGTCAACCTGCAGAAGGGCGGTTATATAAACTTTCTTCACCGTGACCTCTACAAAACGGCTGGTATAACAAACTTTTGATTACTACTCTAACCGTTATCTGAAGTCTTAAAAAAGACTTACAAAGGACCACTCCTGGGCGAGCTTTTGGCCTTTGTATTCAGATACTATTACTATCTCGTCTTATAACTTGCTGGCCATCTTTTGGTGCGTTTGTTACCAGGTTCAATAGTTGTTTTTTCACGTGCCGCTTGAATCTTTCCGCGACGACGTTATTCAACTCCGACTTTGCATAGTTTTATCTTTCTCATTCTCAGGTTCGCATCCTGGTCACGGCACCATTTCGCCTCTTATAACAGTGTGGAATATAAGACGAAGGCCGGTCGTTTGTTTGTTGATAAAACGTTTATTGGCTTAATATAACAAAGCTCCGATGAACACCTCCATTCGCTACTCAAGCTGGGTTCTAACTGCCCATACCAACCCAATACGTCACGATTGAGCATCTCCCCCCCCCTTTCAGTCTCAATGCTCAATCGTGCTGTATCGGAGTTTTCCAATAGACCCCAATTATACCTACACTGTTACAGTTACACCAACCTCACTCTGTCCCCGAGTAGATGGTACTTCAGTACCAGGGTGGGATAAAAGTCTACACCGACCTCACTCTGTCCCCGAGTAGATGGTACTTCAGTACCAGGTTGGGATAAAAGTCTACACCGACCTCACTCTGTCCCCGAGTAGATGGTACTTCAGTACCTGGTTGGGATAAAAGTCTACACCGACCTCACTCTGTCCCCGAGTGGATGGTACTTCAGTACCAGGATGAGATAAAAGTCTACACTGACCTCACTCTGTCCCCGAGTAGATGGTACTTCAGTACCAGGTTGGGATAAAAGTCTACACCGACCTCACTCTGTCCTCGAGTAGATGGTACTTCAGTTGGGATAAAAGTCTACACCGACCTCACTCTGTCCCCGAGTAGATGGTACTTCAGTACCAAGTTGGGATAAAAGTCTACACCGACCTCACTCTGTCCCCAAGTAGATGGTACTTCAGTACCAAGTTGGGATAAAAGTCTACACCGACCTCACTCTGACAGATGCTGGCCTTTTCAGGGCTCAAGCAATCTACTTGCCAGGGCATTGCACTTTTCTTCTTCTCTTTCTTCTCCTCTTGTACCTTGCAGTGTCGAGATAAAGCATAAACAATGCCGGCTTATGGGTTTCATATATCGAGATTCACATGGACTCAGTTATTCCCTCTGTCCATCATTTACGTAGTCGGCATTGCACTTAAGAGTCAAAATTCAGTCGTCCAGAGTATTCACAAGCAACTAACCAGTGACAGTTTTGTGACTTTTGAGTGTTTTAAAATTTCATTTATACTTATTTCTTGGAAAAGGGGGATCTATAGATAGGTGTAGTCTTGTTAGTTTAGTTGTCTGAAACGTGTCTTCTGGTAATCCTTTGATGAGGTCTTGGACTGGTCAGACCTTTTAAACACATGTCATCCAATAAAGTGATGGCAACAAATGGAAGCTGTGGAAGCACAATGGCTTGCCTGCTGGCCTGGCATTCATGTGTTTGAATCCCGGTTGAGGCAGATTTTAACAACTTGGCCTGTGCGCCCAAGTTGACCCAGCTTATACTGGGTATCAGAAACTGTGCTGGGAAGTAAAGGCAGCCAGTGTGATATTTGACCACATTGAGTGCAGATTCATCTGTAAAATATGGGGGCTAGAACCATATACCCATTATGCTTTGTGTGTGGAAAAGGGAGCTTGTATACCATTTTGGAATGTCTGATGATCCTTGAGCTTTCCCTGTGGCAAATAATGAAACTGATTACAGCTTCTTGATGGCTTATATCAAAGATAATCTATTCCTTTATTGTTTAAAAAAAATTTATTTGTACGTAGCTATGATGAAAAGATGCAGTACTTTTTGCTCAAATCCACTGGTGACACATACCTTTTCTTTCTCCACAGCATTATCTGTTGCGATCTGAATGTGAGCATTTAATAAGACAAGGCGTGCTGGAGCACATTATCCAATGAATTCTTTCCTGCTTGTTCAGAAAGTGAAAAACATTTGCCTGAAGATTGATGTACAGAACGTAATTTTGAAATTAAGCATCTGTGCGCGTTTCCATAACTGCTTAATGCATCAGTAACATTAATATAGTCATGTTTCAAAGATTGCAAATACAATTTGTGAAAGTGGCTAAATATTTTGCAATTGACTAAGTACAAATTTTTTGTACAGTGTTTATTAATTCTTGAATTGTTATATAATCCAGTCAGTCTTTCCTTGTTTCTTGGCATCTAGTTTTTATCTTAAGTATGTTCAGTGCTTGAGCTGACAATTTTGACTCTAGTTTGTTGTGTTGAATAATAGAAGTGGTGCATGCTTATTTACTTTGCATCATTGAGCAGATTATCAATGCTGATGAAATTTGGTTGAAACATTTGCTTATAAAATTTCCTAGTGTATGGTAGTTCAGATGGTATGTTACTGTTTATGTATTTTTCTGTATTTGAAGTAATATTTTGTAGTTAGTATGTTGTATTCTACTATTTTTGAATAAAAGAGAGGAATGTTGTGCTCATATGTGACAGATGGTTTTCAAACTCAATAATGATCAACCCAGGCTTGTCCCAAGGTTCTCCCCTTTCTCTAGCCCTCTTAAATATCTAGACACTCCCATCTTTAGTCCTCTTCAGTGTCTAGACTTTCCCCTGTCTCCAGTCCTCTTCAGTGTCTAGATTCTCCCCTGTCTCCAGTCCTCTTCAGTATCTAGACTCTCCCCTGTCTCCAGTCCTCTTCAGTGTCTAGACTCTCCCCTGTCTCCAGTCCTCTTCAGTGTCTAGACTCTCCCCTGTCTCCAGTCCTCTTCAGTGTCTAGACTCTCCCCTGTCTCCAGTCCTCTTCAGTGTCTAGACTCTCCCCTGTCTCCAGTCCTCTTCAGTGTCTAGACTCTCCCCTGTCTCCAGTCCTCTTCAGTGTCTAGACTCTCCCCTGTCTCCAGTCCTCTTCAGTGTCTAGACTCTCCCCTGTCTCCAGTCCTCTTCAGTGTCTAGACTCTCCCCTGTCTCCAGTCCTCTTCAGTGTCTAGACTCTCCCCTGTCTCCAGTCCTCTTCAGTGTCTAGACTCTCCCCTGTCTCCAGTCCTCTTCAGTGTCTAGACTCTCCCCTGTCTCCAGTCCTCTTCAGTGTCTAGACTTTCCCCTGTCTCCAGTCCTCTTCAGTGTCTAGACTCTCCCCTGTCTCCAGTCCTCTTCAGTGCCTAGACACTCCCCTGTCTCTAGCCCTCTTCAATGTCTAGACACTCCCATCTTTGGTCCTCTTCAGTGTCTAGACTCTCCCCTGTCTCCAGTCCTCTTCAGTGTCTAGACACTCCCCTGTTTCCAGTCCTCTTCAATGTCTAGACAATCACTATCACAGGGGAACATCTAAACACCAATGGCAAAACCCTGTTGTACATACAGGGACAAGACTAACCAAGTGTCGCTCAAAGGCTACAGCAAGAAGTGGCTCAAATATCTTCATGCAACACCTCACGTCAGTCTTATCCAAAGCGACCTTTGTTCTCACTTAATAATTGTCAGGAAATTTGGAGGCCAGGTGGGTGAGTCAGGGGAAGACAGAGAGAAAATGCAGGACAGTCTGACATTGTGGCGTGAAGGAACATCAGTATAAGAAATGACTGGCAGTAGAACATGACCAACGCCACCTGGCATGGACTATAAGAAAAAGTCAATACACCAATTCCAACAGTAAAACTATGCAGATGTAGCATTAAAAAATCCAGCTGTAAGAAATATTTTAGTGTAAGGTTCAAAATCTAGCATTTAAAGATCACATACAGCAAGGAAAAGTTCATCATCAATGATGATAAATTCCGAACTGCCCATTTGTTGTGAACAAGGGACTGATTCTCTGTTGTTGAGCATGCCCTGGCCATCTTGACAATTTCTACCACACAAACTTGCTATGGGTATAGAATTTGTAAAAAGTGAATTGAGAAAACAAATTTATTGTCAAAAATACTTTATTAGAAAAAACAACAAACCGTTATAGTCAACATCTGAAATTGTGTCAGTAGTTAAGATCAACAGCACGAAAAAAAATGAACAAGAATATTTGCATTACCTGTATCATCATCATATGCCTGTATAATGATTCCAATTCTGGCATCATACATTGGAAATTAAACAGGATAGTTTCTCTATACTAAAGTCTGGACCTTGACAATTTCACTAAAAGAATAAAGCAAACATTTTCTCATTCCTTGAAGACAGAAAAACAACCTACAACCATTTTGTACTTTGCATAAAATGTATCATAAAACCTTATGAATATGTAATATATGTTTTAATGACTGATGATGTAATACAAATATGGAATGTTTACACATTAAAATTTTTCTCCTACTGATTTTCCATGAAATCAAGCATTTTTTGTTTTGTTTTATCATGATCATTACAAAGTTACAAGATGCATAACTTTACTGGAGCCATCAGTATGTGACAGACAAGGGAAGATGAACACGCTTATATGTGCTTATTGTTGAGGTCTGCCTATCATCTACTACCATATGGATGACTTTTGGTCCACATTACTTTTAACTCTCTTAATCAAACAATACATAACGTGTGTGAGTGACACTTTCCCCATGAACTAGAGGCTTTGTGTGATGTGTTCTCTTTACATTTGGTCAGAGTATACTTTAAAAAAATCTGGCTACCAGTGTAATCAGCTTCTTTGAATATCATACAATTATGATTGTTCACAGTGCTGGTTCTTCCACCCCCCCCCCCCCCCCCCCCCCACACACACACACACACACTCGTGTAAGCCTTGGCACTAAAAGGGTAATGAGTAGCCGGGAGTTTGGATTCTGAGTCAAACATATTGCGTGGTCAGCATTGGGTACACCCTTGATTGAGTTATATCTGATTCTGGGTCTTCCAGCTTAATTTCCCTCTAAATGTCAGCATTCTTCATTGTTTCTTCTAATCTAGCCCACTGCTTATCCCAAGCATTGTATTTCACATGTGTGTAACATCTATACTATAATGCACACTTTTTTTGGTACCCCAATCTTCTCTTTCAAGTAATGTGTACATGATAATCATAAAATAATTTGTTTTAAATTTTCCTCCTCAAAACCTATTTTAAGCCTTAAAAAGTAAACAGCTGACTGATCATTATGTCTATACCTGCTACAGCAGTGGTTGTCACCCTTTTTTGACCCATGCACCCCTTCACCATATGTTCAGAATGTCATCCCCCCTTTTTTTTTCTTATTTCCTCCCTATAAATCCCCCCCCCCCCCCCCCCCCCCCCCACACACACACACAGTATACATAACCTGGGAAGGTTAACCCAACAGTTTAGAACCACTGTGCTACAGTTTTTGCAATTTCCTGGGCTTTCAATTGCACTTCAGATATACAAATCCTGAATCCTGATGTCTTGTTTCCATATATTCACCACCCATTCTTATCTCGCACTTTTGCTTCCAGCCCAATAAATGAGGTACAAATCTAACCACCAGGAAAACCTGCACACTATACTCCAGTGCACATTATAGTCAAGACTTCACGCTAACAATTTTCCTCTCTTGTAATTTAGACACCCTCCATGTTTGTCACTGGTAGCGAATTGTGTTAAAATATCAAATAATTCCACATTTAGTTTGTAACCTCCCCTCACAGCCTGAAGAATATCTCAGACGCCAATCACAGAAGTCATGTTTGAAAGGTGATTGAATATAATAAACCATTCTGTAGTATATTCAGCAAATGCAAATACTTGCCCAAACTAGGAATATTTGCAAAACTTCTGACAAAACTGGATCTCACATGTTCATACAACATTACAATGTGAAAGACATTGAGAAATGGTTCTGCAAAATCTTAAGACATCCACTGTCTACAGCCGGCAGCAGCGTGGACCAATTCAGCGCTGGCAGCAGAATGGACCAATTCAGCCATCTAATTCATTGAGTTATCAACACAAATAGTCCACAGCCATTAGAAAGATATGGATAAAGGATCTGATTCAAACCATTAACAAAGGCACAAGTATAACAATCCTCTTTAAGATAGAGTTTGTTTGTTAATAATTGACCACCACAAACTATGACCTATAAAACAGGCTCCAATTTGCAGCTTTATTTCCTGTAATGATCTCTTATCAGTCACATAGGACAAGCCGTGGTGGTGTAGTAGCTAGATGCTTACTGAGATTAGGCCTAGGTTGGTCATGTAGCCTCCACGGGTTTCAGATATTTAATTTTCAAGAGACTAACTCTCTAAGTCCAGGGGGAGAAAACTCCAGATAAATAAAAAACCAGACATATTTTCAACGGTATAGAAGGAAGCCAGAAATTTATTCCTTGTGAAAAAGTATAAACAAAGATGATTGGGTATCTTTGACAAAGTTCTTAACAAGCTTTCTAGGTTGAAATAAATTGAAAATTTGTGTTACAAAATATTACATTTCGTTGACTTTTTAAGTGCATAGAGAGACAATAGGCTGAACTAGATACAACTTCAATATTTGAGGAGGGAGCACATGAATATTGGTCTTGGATAAGAGTAGTAGTTTTTATGAAGTACAGAGATGGTGCATGTTTTGTTAAGTTTCCACTATTAAACACAAAATGGAAGCAATACAAAATAATATACAATCTGACTGAAAAATTACAAATAAATGACAGGAAAAGATCATACACCCAGAAAAAATATGACTCAGTCAAAGACAGAAAGATTAATGGTGGCTGGATATAGAGAAACTATGAATGACTAAACAGATGAGCCCATCTATCATGAAACCAAACAGATTAATTAGGCGGTTCCAGATGTGAAAACAAGTCTAAGTAGCAGTGAGAAAATGCAGGTATTTATTTTGTAGATTCTGGGTACAATAGCAACCATGGAGCAGATAGAAATATGACCCGGGAAGGTTAACCTGGTCAACAAATGCCTGACGAAGTCGGATGTGTCGGCCGAACAGTGCAAATAATGCAACTCTGCTGTAAATAGGCACATCACAATTATGTCTAAAAATGTCCAGGCGAATGTAGAAGAAGAAGAAAGAACAAACTAGATTTAAGTGCACTGGGTTTTATTAACGGGACATTGACCACTGATAATGGAGAGCAATGACGCTTAGTGCAATCTTACAGGCCAGAAAGATAAGAAACATCAAATGAGAGGTCATAATTAAATTACTTGTTAAAGCCAGCTTTTCTCAAATGTGAAAACAGTGTCTTTAGAGATGTATACAAGAGCTCAGGTTTTACAGTTTCTTGATGAAGTGGGGAAACAAAAGTATGTGATATTTAATTAAAGCACTGAGAATTAATTCCAAGATTGAAACAAATGTATCTTCTAAACAGTCTCTGCAGCAAGTCACAACTGCTGGGTTCAATACTTCAGGTTTGCTAGCCAACTAAGTAGGTGACAGCCAGAAGATCAGCAATAAGTCTTTTATGTGTGCAGGTAAATTCTGGCCTATACAGTAACAATAACGAGCAGTGGGCTTGAATCCCTGCCTCACATACCATGGGATTTGTGCACACCTTGGTAAGCCTTAAGGTGTACCAACATCCTGTCTGTAAATCATGTGGTGGTTGCTTTGGCAAGCAGCTCTTGTTCACCAACCCCACCAGCACACACCAGTAATGGTGCGGATTCCATAATGAAGACAACAATGAAACAGAGAACATTAACACTGATTTCATTTGACTGGGTAGGCCAGAATTCTCCTATACACAATGTAGCAGTTACTGAGATTTCATAATCAGCATTGAATTCTATCTTGTATTTACAAACCAACAAGATTTCAGCTTTCATAATCAGCAATGGATTCTAACTTGTGTTTACAAGCCAACATATTTCAGCTTTCATAATCAGCAATGGATTGTAACTTGTGTTTACAAGTCAACAATTTCAAGAGTAGCCTAGGAGAAATAATCAACATGATTGCATCCAATGTTTTGATCTTGTAGACAACAAATTGGTGTATATACACAGGTATAATTCTAGCCCATCCAACCATAATAAAATAACCTACATGTAAGTTACGTTTCAAGGAAATTCACGTCCCATTTTTCGGGGTTATCCAACTGAAAGCACGCCATATTTGTTTCCTGCTAATACTTAGTGCAAACAGTGAAATATTATTTCTTTGTGAATATATGCAAACCTGAAGAAGAGGTTAGAAACTTCCTAGAAACATTTAGTTTATTTAACCTGATTGGCCAGAATGTGCCCTTAACGTCACACATGAGGTACAGTTGCTGACCTTTCCTGATCAATTTACTAATGTCACAGACTGAATAAAAACCATTTGTAAGGGGTGTTTTATTTCCTGAAAAGCTTCTATTTAATAAAGATAGATTTTGTACTGTGTACATGTTAATCAAACACACACACAAAACTCCAGTGATTATGTACAAGGCAGAAAACTGTCAAAACAATCACCTAAATTCAAAACAACCAACTAATTTTGCCATTGTTAACAAAGGCCATTTTGTGTCGCCTGAGGCATCCATAAGAAGCAGATCACATGAAAACATTAGTCACAAACACTTTGAGTGTTCTATTTTTTACCTGTACAAAAATAATTCAGATTTACACAAATTAGCACACATTTATAAGAAAAATATTGCAAAGTCTGCCAATCACTTCAAGCTTATCTAAAAATTGTGGTTTCTTTTGTTTAAACCGATGTGCAATGACTTGCAAACAAAAGCCTGTACATAACATTTACAGTTTTAGCTCAGTGAGTGTATTTACAAGTGCTTGCCACATGAACAGTCTCAAACACCAGTACCAATGTCAGTCCATTATGTATAGGTTTGTGTGTCCACAAACTCACTTTATACCAAGGAACTCACTCACAAGATGAACAATGGCCACAACCAGATAATCTTCTTGACTCATTCTGTAGCAAAAGAAACTCATATATACTACAATGACTCCAACCAAATAATCTTGACTCTGTAGCACAAAACTCATATACAACAATGACTGCAACCAAACAATTTTTTGACTCAAAATTATATACCACAAAACTCATACACAGGACAATGACCAAATCAAATAATTTTCTTGACTCAAGATTCTGCACAGAACTCATACATACACCATGGCCACAACCACTTAATCTTACTTTGTACAAACCGAGGAAAGGAGGCACAGGCATAAAATGTAGTCACTTAATGCGGGACCTGCCTTGTCTTACAGATGCAGAAACTGTGATAGAGATTGTCACTTTCGCACTGGACTATACAGTCACTAGCGGTGCTGTCAGGTACCTCCCCAGCGGCACAATTCTACAGTCCTTCAGGACTGAAAGAAGCCTACTATTACTATTCTGAACCACAGAACTTGTACACACAACAATGGCCACAACCAAATAATTTTTTGACTCAATTTTATGTACCATAACATAGGACGATGACCACAATCAAATAATCTTGATTCAAGATTCTGTACAGAACAGAACGCATACATATAAGATGACCACAACCACTTAATCTTCTCGACTTATTCTGTACCACCAAACTTGTATACACAATGACCACAACCAAAATTTTCTTGACTCAAAATTCTGTACCAAGAAATTCACCACATGACAAACAATAACATGCCAATCGGACAGTTACTCCATTATTTCAAACTTCTCTACTGAAATCTGGAAGTGTAATGGTTGTGTATGGAGCATGTGATCAACATACTGTTACTAGCTGAGGATTGCTTGGGTTAGATCTGGACTGTGCTGACGACACTGCCCCCCTCCCCTCCCCAAATCTCCTACCCCACACAGATACATGAAATCAGATGCAGCTAAACACACTTCATGGGAGGTCACAATAGGTCTAAAAATTAACAGGGTTAATTAACCAACAAATTGATAAAGATAAAAAGAAAAAATCAAGCATATGACAATCAAATCTCCCTTGGTGAAACCTCACTTCAAGAGGTGAAATCATTAACCTATCTAGGTAGCAGTGTGGAGAAAGATAGCGGAGCAGTTATTAAAATAAGAATACAAAGGAAGAGGAGTTTTCACAGCACTAGGAAATATGTGAAGTCAACAGAAATGAAAAGGAATACCAACTTTAAATATTTAACTCTACTGTTGAATCACTGGCTCTGTGGCGAGGGAGTTATGGCGTGGTCCGTAATCCCTCATACCACGTTCGAAACACAGCTGTAGGCAGTTTGGAAGCAAACCACCTAGCGTTGGATTTTCATAAAATGGTGTGAGTGCTGGTTTTTCATAAAATGGTGTCAGTGCTGGTCGTTCAGAAAGCAATTGCAAACTGAATGGAAACTTGCCAAAATATCACAAACAGCTAAAAAATGCTGGGGTTAACTGTGACGTCCTCTAAAGGATATACAACTAACCTAAACAGTTAAATCAGCATGGCTGCATGGATCAGAAACATGGCAAACTAAAACAATACAAATAAACTACCATTCAGTAACTGGTGCTTGCACAGAATAGAGGCATTAACATGATATGACTGAATCACTAATGTAGAGTTTATAGAGAGAACTAGACAGATTCCTGTGAATCAAGATGTGAGAAAACCTAATAATAGTATATCTAAAAGTCTTCCCAGTAGGGTGTTGGGCCTTCACATATTCTAGTTCATGGTATGAAGTGGGTGAGCACTTTCCTTACTCACTACCTGTCCCTCCCAGACAATTCCAAGAAAACAAAGTTATCCAGTGTCCCTATTAATAGGTTCACCTTAGTTAGTAACTAATTAACTAGGTTCCCCTGTGTGTTACCACAGCCCATAAGCCAAGCAAAGAATAGTAACACTGCTATCTACACGCATGTCAAAGAGGCCACTAACAAGAATTAGCATGGCACTGGCTGCCTCATCCCATAGAACCTTCAGCTGCAAAATCCACTAATTATGAACAAATCTACGAAGTACATGAATGAATCACAAAATAATGAGAAGTAGATTGTGAGCTTTACTGGAACATGATTACAAGTAACAGGAAAAGCTCAACAGTAGAGCCCCATTATGCTACTTGTAATCATGTTTTAGTAAAGCTCACAATCTACTTTTCGTTATTTTGTGATTCATACATTGCCTTTTTAAGCTTTACTGCAGTTCCTCTTATTCTTGTTATACAAAGTACTTGGCATGATATGAGTGGGGGGCCTATACTTCATTGGGAGATGAAAGACAGCAGAAACAGAACTCGATAAGGCTGCCTCAGCCAAATTAGGCTGTACTGGTCAGAAAAGAAAAATATTGTCACTGCTGGGGACTGAACCCAGACTCTTCCTTGGCAAGCAAGTACACTAACCACTTAGCTATTACTGCTCCATATTATATCTTAGTCTTAAATTGCACTTCCTCGATCTTTCATAACTGCCATGTTTGCTGAACTAATGATCGTGTTTGTTTACATAACTGTACAGATCTTAGAGCTTTTCCTATGAGGGTTTCACTATCAGAGTAAATTCGTGAACCAGTTGTACAAAAGATGAATGTCTGTTTAAACAGGATGGTGTCATATGAAAGTGTCGTAAGCATAAATCATGAATCGATTATACAAAGATCTACGTTGGTTATTTAACTTTTATGTTACCAATACCATTATCAGAGTGAACCATGAACTAGTTGTACAAAGCAGAATATATGTTGAAATAGTTGTACAAGGAATGTCTTTTGTTTGTTTAACCTGTAGAATACAATTAAAGTATCATTATGTGTATATACGCGTTTGTGTGCATGAGAATGAGAGAGAGAGTGCACAAACTTGACTTTAAAAAGGTTAAGAATTTGGAGCATGAGGCAACTATCACTTCCTACACTTCATCTTTCACACACTAACTACATCTGAGAAGTGTGCAAGAAAGAAAGAAAGAGAGAGAGAGAGAGAGAGAGAGAGACAGAGACAGAGACAGAGACAGAGACAGACAGACAGAGAGAATGCACATACTTAACTATAAAATTGTTAAGAATTGGGAGCACGAGCTAAGTACATTTTGTTGTACCACTTCCCATAGCTCATCTTTCACACACTAACTAAATCTTAAACATTGTGCATACAGAAAGAGATATCGGAATAACTTGAATATTTATTCATAAATCATCATCTTATGCATAAAGTAAACAAATAATGAATGGAAAATTTGGGGGTGGGAATATATAAATACCGTATATATTTATTAAATATATATGATATATTGTGTACATTTATATGAAACACATGTAATAAAATTGTATTTTGAAAGATGTGCAAAGTATACTGTTTAGAAAAACATTGATGATTGGAGTTTGTAAGATATGCTGCTCTGCAAGTTGTCAAGCTCTGCAGCGACCTGTTGATTTTATTGCTGTCTAAGATTATTAAGAAAAACTACACCCTCGCCTAGTATGTTTAATTAGCTTCAAATAACATGCTTTTGACACTGAGCAGTACGAACCAATGAGCGAAAACTGACCTATAATGTGACAAATGATACATCACTATCAACGCACAAACTTAACCGCCTGGACTTCAATTCCTAGTTATAGCATCTTTTTTTTTTAACCAGCAGCATACAGGCTAAGATGTATATTGCAACTTTGATAATCCCTAGATTAAACATTAAACATGGATTTTTTTCATAACTGATAAAAGTGATTTGAAGGCAGAAATGCCACAAAGTTGTTATAACAACTAGCATTTTCAGAAGATTGTCTAGTACTTATTTGATAAGGCTTGGTCAATCCCTACAGCCGCAATGGTTGGAAACAATAAAATCCAACCACAGCTCTACTTACTCTGTTGCCCCACTTTTACCTCCGGGCCTAGAGAGTTCTGCAGACGGTCCAACAGTGGCTTTAGATCATGATGTCCCTCCCATGTACACTTCATCTTCTGTCCTTTATCCCCCATTTGGAGCATAGGTCATCAATCAACCCAGGCCAGGCCATCCTATTTTTTCTCCTGCAGATCCTCTCCATATTATTTATCTGTTTCTAATCCTCTTCTCCGTGCGATTTTAGGTCTCTCTATCCCCCCCTCCCAGTCAGTTCCAGAGAAAGGACATTCTGATCATCATCACCATCATCCAGTGCCTTGCTGGCCAGCGTTGGTGATCATTCTTCTCCACAAATTGTGAGCTCTGTTGGTATGGATCAATTTGTGTGTCGATTCCCTTCCGCGCCATGATACCAGAATTTTCTCACACTGTATCTCTCTTTCCACAAATCTTTTCTAGCACAGCACACACTGTCCCCATGTCTTGATTTGCTGGAATCTGTATAGTTCTCTCCCTAACCAGTTAATACATGTTTCTAGTTTATTTGTTTTAGTGGTTCTGTGTTTCTGACTCATACAGCAGTACTGATTCAATGTTAACATTCAATATTCCAAGTTTGGTACTAGTTTTCATTTATTTACAATGTACACTTCTTTTTTATTTGTAAATGTTGTGTGTCCTTTGCAGGATGTTGTGACCAACCTCAACCCCAAGCTGATTTACCAGGCAAATTTATGTTCATCAGTTTGCCATTACTTAATGTTAAATCATGACTTTTCTGTGGCTATGCTAGGTAGTCAGTTGTTATCTGACCTAGAGTGATATGTTTCAGTGTATAGCATTAACTTTAAAATAAGTAACTTCAGGAAGTTATAGTCCTGCCCTCTCCTGTTCCAAAAGTGGTAGTTAAGATACCTAACTATCTCAGATAAGGGTGAAACAACTGGAGGTCCCAATACATGCTGCACATTTTATAGACCCCCTCAGCAGTTTGAAATCATAATGAAAAGGACACAGCCCTGACACCATGCCAACAAGTAGAAAGGCTACCCACACTAGAGTATTTGTAACATGTAAATGTCTTAAGCTTATGTGGAAGTCAAGAGGAAACCACCACATTAATTTCTCAAGAATAAGTTAACAAAACTAGATATACAATGAAGTGACACGCTAAAAAACTTCATATCAGTTTTTAGACTGAAAAGCTTGACATGGCATCGTCAACCTCCTGTTTTCAGTGTTGTGTGGAGGAGAAGAGAGAAATAAATACCACATGAATTTATTGTACATCACCATTACAACTAAAATGTTTCATCAACTCTTTCTCTGATCAGCTTCCAGATGCCCTCACTGAGATCCTGAGACAGCTGAGATACCAAAGGCTGCAGTAAATCCTTTGTTGCTGTCAGGATGGCACCTCTGTTCCCCTGAATTGATGCTTCTTCAGGTTTGCCATTGGCTGTGGATGAAGATGTTTTGCAGCTGTCAAGAGGGGCTCCATCTGTATGTGGAGCATGGAATGTTTCAGTTTGAGAACCCTGAGGCACTGACGATGTTGATGATGATTGTAGATGTGATGAAAGAACACTAGTGTTTTTCTGAGATGGACTAGGTGTTCTGCTGGCCAAGTCTGTGATAACGTCTTTAGCTTCATGAAACACTTCTCCCATCATGGCCAGAATTTCTTGTGAATGTTCATCCGTTCGGCCATCGACCTGAATAAAAGACATTTCCATGAATTAGACAAAGGATACAAACTGAAGTTACATTTTCCAGTTTTTAACATTGGAGGATGAAACATCAATAACATTAGATATGCAGATGATACAGTATTGATTGCAGACAATGAGCAAGACCTGCAATGATACAGTATTGATTGCAGACAATGAGCAAGACCTGCAACATTTAGTAGATGCGGTTGCTACACACAGTGAACAACTAGGATTATAATTAAATTGTAAAAAGACACAGATTATGGTCATCACTAGAAAGAAGGAAATACCACAATGTAATATACAAGTAAATGGAAATATTCTTAAACAAGTGAATTGGTATCGGTACAATTATCTTGGAACAGTCATAACATCTGATGGAAAATGCCTTGAAGAGATTAGAAAATGAAGGTAGTCTTTTGCAAGATGAAAAACATACTGACCAATAAAAAGATGTCACTTGAAACGAGAAAAAGAGTGTTGAGTTTTTACACCTGTGCGTTTGTAAGGGTGTGAAACGTGGACAATGAGCAAACAGACTGAAAAATATCTGCTGGCTGTGGAAATGTGGTTTCTGAGGAAAATACAAAGAATAATATGGACAGTTAGAAAAACCAATGACCAAGTCTGACAAGAAACACATTGAATTAGTAAACTTATTAGAGAAATTAGACGCAGACAGTCAACAGTTTTTGGTCACGTTATGAGAAGAAATACATTGGAGAACTTAATGACAACTGGCAAGATCGAGGGGAAGAGAACAAGGGGAGGGCAGAGAGTAAATACCTGGATGATTTAGCCATGTTGCATGGCCGAGACAGGAACATTGAGCTGATCGATGACTCTGGTAATTGAGTGAGTTAGTGAAACATGACCGTCCACTCTTTTCAGCTTTTCACATAATGATGATGAATAAATATGTGTAATTTAATACCTACAAATGTGTGTACTTTAACACTAACAGATACATGCAATGGTGGGGGGGGGGGGCTGCATGGTCTCAAGGTATGGTGTCTGCCTCGAGTGCTGGAGGTCCCGGGTCCAAGCCCTGGTGAGGACCGGAATTTTTTTTTTCACGTGGACTTCTAGTAGTGAAATTTCCCCTGGTCTCTGGGTAGAGATCGGACACCCGTGTGTATTGTTGCACATGAAAAAAAATCCCTTGGCAGTTGGAAATCGAAAAATGTAGCCCAACGGCGCTGCCCGGGCAAAATTTCGAGTTAAAAATCTACCCAAAGTATTTCAGGATCCTCGCCGGTGCTAAGGAGTTCGTGCACAGAGCTGAGTTTCTCCAAACTCAGGTTGAGTTAGGAGGAGAACGGAGCACTTATGGGTTACACCCGTGCGTCATAGTGATGATCCATCGACTAAACTAACTAGATAAATGTAATTTAACACCAACAAATATTTGCACTTTACACCCGTGTGCCGTGCCGTGATGATCCATCGACTAAACTAAACTAACAAATACGTATAATATTTTAACACCAACAAATTTGTGCATTAACACTAACAATTATATGTAGCATCAAGAAATGTGTGCCTTAATGCTAATAACTATGTGTAGCATCAAGAAACGTGTGCTTTAATGCTAACAAGTATGTATGTTTTAACACTAAAATAAAGAAATAAGGAAGACAAATTATGAATTTAAACAGACATCACATTACATTAAAAAAAAAAAAAATCTAAACCAGTGGTTCTCAACCTTTTTTGGCCCATGCCCCCTTAACCATATGTTGAGAATGTCATTCCTACCCTTTCATATTTCCTCCCTATAAATTCTCCCCTCCCCCACCCTGCCCTACATAGTATATGTAAAAATGGAAGCTAACTTTAATAACACATACTAGAACAAGTTTAGACGTCTACATAAAATGTGATTTGTGGGTCTACTTACGTTATAAGACGAATATCAGAAGGGCGAGGAGTATAGAACCATAAAGTATGGAGGGAAAAACAATATCAAGTAATCGGTTCTTGTATTAACGCGATCTTGAAATAATTTTCATTCCCCCCTGGAAACCCTGCATGGTCTCAAGGTATGGTGTCTGCCTCGAGTGCTGGAGGTCCCGGGTTCAAGCCCTGGTGGGGACTGGAATTTTTTTTTCACGTGGACTTCTAGTAGTAAAATTTCCCCTGGTCTCTGGGTAGAGATCGGACACCCGTGTGTATTGTTGCACATGAAAAAAAATCCCTTGGCAGTTGGAAATCGAAAAATGTAGCCCAACGGCGCTGCCCGGGCAAAATTTCGAGTTAAAAATCTACCCAAAGTATTTCAGGATCCTCGCCGGTGCTAAGGAGTTCGTGCACAGAGCTGAGTTTCTCCAAACTCAGGTTGAGTTAGGAGGAGAACGGAGCACTTATGGGTTACACCCGTGCGTCATAGTGATGATCCATCGACTAAACTAACTAGATAAATGTAATTTAACACCAACAAATATTTGCACTTTACACCCGTGTGCCGTGCCGTGATGATCCATCGACTAAACTAAACTAACAAATACGTATAATATTTTAACACCAACAAATTTGTGCATTAACACTAACAATTATATGTAGCATCAAGAAATGTGTGCCTTAATGCTAATAACTATGTGTAGCATCAAGAAACGTGTGCTTTAATGCTAACAAGTATGTATGTTTTAACACTAAAATAAAGAAATAAGGAAGACAAATTATGAATTTAAACAGACATCACATTACATTAAAAAAAAAAAAATCTAAACCAGTGGTTCTCAACCTTTTTTGGCCCATGCCCCCTTAACCATATGTTGAGAATGTCATTCCTACCCTTTCATATTTCCTCCCTATAAATTCTCCCCTCCCCCACCCTGCCCTACATAGTATACGTAAAAATGGAAGCTAACTTTAATAACACATACTAGAACAAGTTTAGACGTCTACATAAAATGTGATTTGTGGGTCTACTTACGTTATAAGACGAATATCAGAAGGGCGAGGAGTATAGAACCGTAAAGTATGGAGGGAAAAACAATATCAAGTAATCGGTTCTTGTATTAACGCGATCTTGAAATAATTTTCATTCCCCCCTGGAAACCCTAAAATTCCCCCCTAGGGGGGAATTCCCCACCGGTTGAGAACCACTGATCTAAACATTATTCTTCAACAATAATATAATCAATGAGAGACCTTTAGTTAAATCTACCTGATATTGGCATATTATTTGCAGACAACTCTGTATTTACTCACCTGTGTAAAGAGATCTTTCATTGAAAATAACTGTGATCGAAAGTTGTTCAGTACAAGCTGGCAATTGCTAACAGACACTGAAATTAAGGGAACCAAGAATGTAACAGAGGTCAAGTATGAATGAAACAATCTTCATCCAGCTCAAACATTATGCAAACGAGAACTGGAACAAGTGTACAATAATTACCTTAAAACAAACGAGATTATAATAACGAAGACAAACAATAGATTGCACTATTTATTGCCTGGCATGTTTTGCTGAATCTCGTCAGGTGCATACTGCAGAAATCACACAACATAAACTAAAGTGATTAGGTACATCCTTCAAGCTGAAATATACACATATTCACATAGTAATTTAAATTGTCTGCAACGGTAATTTTAAACTGACTATCATGTCTTTCTGTTTGCACAACGCTGCTTTCTGCTGATTAATGCCAGTCAATTGATTCAGATTCAGAAAAGGGATTATTTTAGTATTACTGCGAGGAAGACTATATTACCAGACTGAGGATTAAAAGACTTCAGACGACAGCCAAGCAGTGTTCAGGTCATTGACTGGGTTCTACTCAAAATGCTCCCATCCATTCTTACTGCCGGCAGGTCTGTTTTCACAATATGGTTGTTTAGGGAGAACCATGTAACCGATGCCTTTGCAGGGTTGACAAGGGCGTCGACATCAGCACACCATGAGGAAATACAATCTAGTTCGCCCTGCATATCATTGGCAACCGCCTGTCTATCTCGACCCTGTCGATACACGAGGATGTCGTCAACGAATGAGAGTCCTACCCCTCCCGTCCAACTTTTGTTCAGTGATCGGCACCGTATACACGTTGAATAGTACTGGTGACAGTGGTGAACCCTGCGGCAATCCTGGACATATCGTTATCGGCTCAAAGGACCAACTCACGCATCTTAGCACCACCTTCCTTTGGAGAACTGCAGCTATCCATCGTAAAAGGTGAGGGTGCACTTTCAGTCTGAGGAGGGTTTGCATCAAGTGCTCGAAAGATACTCTGTTATATGCGTCCTCTAAGTCTATGGCGGCCGCTTCAATAACACACCATGACTTACAGAATTCACAAGTCACTTCTCTTCTTCAATGACACACCATGGCTTACAGAGACCACATTTAACTTCTCTTCTTCAATAACACACCATGGCTTACAGAGACCACATGTCACTTTTCTTCTTCAATAACACACTAAGACTCACTGAGACCACATGTCACTTCTCTTCTTCTGCCTTTCATCTCTCAATGGAGTACAGGCCACCAACCAACTCAAGCCAAGCAATTTGTAGACTTGCTCATGATTGGCTAGATTTTAGTTTTCTATGGAACGAGGTCAAACTGTCATTTACTGCCAATACTGTACCATGCGGTGTATGGCAGGGGGGTCTTGAGCCTGAGGAATTAAGTTAGAGCTGTCTTTTTTCCCCCAACAGAAAAAAATCCACACCTCACTGAGGATTTGAACCCGGGTCTCCCAAAGGAAAGTCCGGCATTCTAGCCACTCAGCCAGCTTAACAATTCTAATTCCAACCTTCTTATACACGAAAAACCACACGTAATTGCGAAACCAAAAGAAAAAAAAATTCGAGATTATTACCATTTCTGGTGTCTGCAGAGAGAATTTTCCATGCTAAGGAATAAAGCACTTCTTGCCTAAGAGTTGCCGTGCAGTGTTGAGAAGCCATGTTGAACACGGCCCAGTCTGGAGAAGCTGTCAGCCCAGTCTGGAGAAGCTGGCTTGCCTGTCAGCCCAGTCTGGAGAAGCTGGCTTGCCTGCCAGCCCAGTGGAGCACTGGAGAAGCTCACTTGCCTGCCAGCCCAGTGGAGCACTGGAGAAGCTCACTTGCCTGCTGGCCCAGTGGAGCACTGGAGAAGCTCACTTGCCTGCTGGCCCAGTGGAGCACTGGAGAAGCTCACTTGCCTGCTGGCCCAGTTGTCATGCATTTGAATGGTCATTGAGGCAGATTTTCAAAACTTGACTAGACTCCCAGGTTGAGCCAGCCTAAAATGGGTACCAGGAAATATCCCAGGAAACAAAAGTGGCCAACATGATACTGACCACTTCACCCATCAAGTTGGTGTCTAGAAATATGGCGGCTAGCAGCATATACTCAATGTGTGTCAAGGCGTATAACAGGAAAGTCCTGTAGGAAACGTAAGCTGCAACATCCAGCTGATCAAGAATACGCCTACAAGGACTTTGTGTCAGTTGGTTTATGCCTATATTCCACTGAGTGATGGAATACCAGAATAACAGTGTAACTACCGGCAGTGTAGTAGTTCACTACGTTTAGTGAGTCTCCGTGGTGAAGTGGTCAAGCCGTATGGCCCGGGCTCCGGAGGTTGTGGGATTCAATTCCGGGCCATGTCCTTTCGGTTCACGAGTGAAATTTTTCGGAGACTCCTGTGGGTCATCACTGGAGCTACAGAGGTCGTGCTATGTGCGACGCTTTCCGCGCTGTGGAAAGAGACAGAGCCATATGGAATAAAAACCCGGCGCAATGAAGTCGACCCTATCAACTTTTAAGCGACTCTTTCACTACATTCATAACAAGTACATTCAGTCACCTTACACTTACCTGGATGACATGATGATGATGATGATGAAGACAGCTGCAGAACAAGTCTAGATTTATCAGCTTGAGGCACAAGTGGGACAGTGGTGTTCCTGAAAGCAAAGTTTTATGTGATAAGTAGATACAAAGAAGAGCACACAAAAACCACCAAATGGCATTCCTTGAATACACTGTTGCTATAAAAATGGCACACTATCAACATCATTATTATAATCAACTAACCTATTAGCTCTATATGCAACATCCTATCAACTCCACATGCAACACAGGACTATACCCATAGAACTGACTTCTGTCTTATATTATTGTGTGCAGTCCTGTTCAAGTAATACAGCTGTAGAACTGACTTCTGTCTGAAATTATTGTGTGCAGTCCTGTTCAAGTAATACAGCTGTAGAACTGACTTCTGTCTTATATTATTGTGTGCAGTCCTGTTCAAGTAATACAGCTGTAGAACTGACTTCTGTCTGAAATTATTGTGTGCAGTCCTGTTCAAGTAATACAGCTGTAGAACTGACTTCTGTCTTATATTATTGTGTGCAGTCCTGTTCAAGTAATACAGCTGTAGAACTGACTTCTGTCTGAAATTATTGTGTGCAGTCCTGTTCAAGTAATACAGCTGTAGAACTGACTTCTGTCTTATATTATTGTGTGCAGTCCTGTTCAAGTAATACAGCTGTAGAACTGACTTCTGTCTGAAATTATTGTGTGCAGTCATGTTCAAGTAATACAGCTGTAGAACCGACTTCTGTCTTATATTATTGTGTGCAGTCCTGTTCAAGTAATACAGCTGTAGAACTGACTTCTGTCTTATATTATTGTGTGCAGTCCTGTTCAAGTAATACAGCTGTAGAACTGACTTCTGTCTTATATTATTGTGTGCAGTCCTGTTCAAGTAATACAGCTGAAGATCTGACTTCTGTCTTATATTATTGTGTGCAGTCCTGTTCAAGTAATACTACAGCTGTAGAACTGACTTCTGTCTTATATTATTGTGTGCAGTCATGTTCAAGTAATACAGCTGTAGAACTGACTTCTGTCTTATATTATTGTGTGCAGTCATGTTCAAGTAATACAGCTGTAGAACTGACTTCTGTCTTATATTATTGTGTGCAGTCATGTTCAAGTAATACAGCTGTAGAACTGACTTCTGTCTTACATTATTGTGTGCAGTCCTGTTCAAGTAATACAGCTGTAGAACTGACTTCTGTCTTATATTATTGTGTGCAGTCCTGTTCAAGTAATACAGCTGTAGAACTGACTTCTGTCTGAAATTATTGTGTGCAGTCCTGTTCAAGTAATACAGCTGTAGAACTGACTTCTGTCTTATATTATTGTGTGCAGTCCTGTTCAAGTAATACAGCTGTAGAACTGACTTCTGTCTTATATTATTGTGTGCAGTCCTGTTCAAGTAATACAGCTGTAGAACTGACTTCTGTCTTATATTATTGTGTGCAGTACTGTTCAAGTAATACAGCTGTAGAACTGACTTCTGTCTTATATTATTGTGTGCAGTACTGTTCAAGTAATACAGCTGTAGAACTGAACTGATTTCTGTCATATGCCTGTGTTGCAGTCTTGTCCAAGGATGATAGCTATAGAACATAACTGATTCCAATCTTAAGCTATTTTCTGCAGTCTGTTCAAGGACTATCAATATAGAACTGAACTGATTCTATCTTAAAACTATTTTCTGCAGTTTGATAAATGGAATATAGCTAGAGAAAAGAACTGACTTCTGCCTTTAGCTATAATTTCTGCAGTTTAGTTCAAGGCCTATCGCTATAGAACTGAACTGATTCTATCTTAAAACTATTTTCTGCAGTTTGATAAATGGAATATAGCTAGAGAAAAGAACTGACTTCTGCCTTTAGCTATAATTTTTGCAGGTTAGTTTAAGCTCTGAAACTGAATTTACTTGTATATTGGGCCATTTTCTGTCCTTTTGTTTCAGAGATTTGGGTTGAACTTTGTAACATGGTTTAGAACAGTGGTTCTCAACCTTTTTTGGCCCATGCATCCCTTCACCATATGTTCAGAATGTCATTTCCCCCTTTCGTATTTCCTCCCTATAAATTCCCCACTACATAGTATACGTAAAAATGGAAGCTAAATTTAATAACACATACTAGAACAAATCTAGACGTCTACATAAAAAGTGATTTGTGGGTCTACTTACGTTATAAAACAAATTTCAGAAGGGCGAGAAGTAAAGTATGGAGGGAAAACAATATCAAGTAATCGGTTCTTGTATTATCATGATCTTGAAATAATCTTATTTTCCCCCCTGGAAACCCTAAAATTCACCTCTAGAGGGGAATTCCCCACCGGTTGAGAACCACTGGTCTAGAATATGTTTTTCTCAATCTTGTTTGGTGCTCATTCATCCCTTTCACCACATGTAAAAACATCATTCCCCCTCTTTATGAAATGGATTCAAAAGGTGTATTTAAAAGTAAACATTCTTATTTTATATTAATACACAGACATTTACCTGAATTATTTTGACATTTATTAAGTTCAACAGAATTCCAGCATGTCGTAATTCAATTTATTCAGATGTGTAATGGTCAAGAAGAAACCAGTGTTTGTGTTTTCTTTGCCAATACTAGGATACCCAGAGCAGTGCTCGAAAGGGCACAATGCTTGTGATTTTCAACCTCCTATCTACTTACACTGTTGCCTTGTTTGTCTATTTTAAATATATGGAAAGTACCACATTCTCTCCACAAATAAAGCAGATGCCTGTTTAACATAACACAAGGACATCTAATTAGTTTACAAAAGCTAACATTAATTTTTAACACTTAGAAAACTGATGAAAAGCATTGAACTTACGAAGATCTGCTTTTGGTCCCATGTGTGTATGTCATGGCTTGTCCTGCTGTATCTGTTTCTAACGACTCTGAATGTACTCCACTGTCTGACTGGCTGTTCTCAGCCTGAATGGTGGCCATGTTTGGTGAGGCTGGAAGGATGCGACGATGTGAACTCGAAATTTGCACAGAAACTCCCCTAACAGGGTTGTGGGATTGGTATTGGGCAATACGAGTTCTTACAGATGGAGAATTTTTGTCATCTGCCTCTCTGTATTCATGGAATACAGCATCAGAATTCTCATCTGAAGCCAGCAATGCAGGGTCAGCAGAAACTCGTGAAGATGATGTATGCTGGAATGAATGTGAAGTAGGTAGGCCTAAATTTGGTTGTGGAGATGACAAAGATGATGACGGTGGTGGTTGTAGTTTGGATGACAAAGAATGTCTGTGAGGTTGGTCTCTTTCAGGAAGATCCAGTGGACTAGCTTCAAGATCTGAAGACTGAGTATGTGAGCGTTCGGGGGTGTTGATATTGACTGGCTTCTGGTGACGAAGCATGTTTGCTGTAAGCTCAATCTCTTCTGCCACTGCCAGCTGGATGGGGTCTGCATGTGCTAGCTCATTGTCAAAAACTGGGGGAGAACTAGATGATGTTAGAGTTGAAATTGAGGACTGGTCTGATGACAGTGAACTCCTGGAGTTTCTTACTGCTCGAACTGCACCGCTGGCAGAAACAGAAGCTACATCTGCTGGTTTACTACTGCCACCAAGAACACCTGATTTACCCAAAAGAATACTCTTTGCCTGATCCAAAGTTAATTCTGAAGTTGCTGACTTCTTACGGGTGGCTGAAGTTCTTGACTCCTTTGTATCTCGTCGGCCGAGAGCAAAAGTGACATTTGATATAACACGAGATGATGTTGGAACTGACTGTGGTGGAGGCATTAGCTGCTTGTCATCAACTGCCACTGACATTCTTGTTCTATTCCGTCCTACCAATGCCTTGTTTGATGGCTTATGTCCTCCTCCTCCTCCTGAGCTGCTGTCTGTGCTTGAGTCCGCATCTTTGACATCAGGAACACTTTGCGACAAGTCTGAAAGCATTCGAAGATTAGATGTAGGAAAACAATGATCAGGAGTTTGAGCTTTCTCTTTAGGTTCTTCGTCATCATCATCAAGACCGGCTATTAAATTTGGAGTGGAAGCATAAATTGCCAGCTTGGAACCAAGCATTCTCCCTTGAGGCCTGACCTTGGCGGCTAAATTTTGAGGCTTATCTACAACAAATGTTGCGTCTGCGTTGCCATCGCTGTTTCTGCTGATCCTGTTTTTGGAACTCAAGGTTGGTTTGAAGTATGTAGGCCGTGTTCTGGCCACATACTTTGGAGCAGAGCTCTCCAAACGTGAAGATTCTGCTGGTTCTCCAGGTTTTGTAATGCTTCTTCTCTTGTCCCTCTCTTCATTGACCTTCTGAGCAACAGAACTAGTTATGCTAGAAGAGTTATTTCTCAGTGAGAAGTTGTGAGAGGAAGATTTCAGCAATTCCTTTGGATTTCTAGTGCCATTTTCTGATTCTGTAATACAGAAGAAATAGTAAAACATGGTTAAATTATATCACTGCTCTCCTCTCAAATATATTTTACAGTGAACTTAATCTGAAGTGCATGTTTTGTGTAACATATCAAAACAGGCCTGTAACATATTTTAAAAGTATGTTACTTAACAGCAACTCTGTTATATAATGATAATATAATAATAAAACTCATCTTTTAGTCTGTAGTCAGATCACAGTAAAAGCATAAATTCAAAATTAGCTCATGTAAACATATTTTCTGTATGAAGAACCATAAACATTTCTTACTCAAAGAAATCATTCCCTACCCCCCAATGGAACATACTCCATCCACCAGTTCATGTCAAGGCCTTTACAGACATAATGACTAGCTGAATTTTGTTGCTAAGTTTCCTACAGCTTCAGGTAGCCAGGCTCAAACCAACCCTCCTTAGTTGCCTCTTTATATATGCATGGTAGGTTACAGAGTACCCGAAAAGCAAATCACCTGCTTATATTTAATAGTCAAGAGTTTTGCAACAGAACTCAGCCATATCAAGATTCTATAATCTTCTGCCTTTCACATCCCAATACATAGGTCTTCAACCATTTTACAAAAAAGCCCTTTGTAGTCTTGTTCATATCATGGTTGGCTCTTGCAGCTAAAGTCTTCTACGGGTTGAGATAACCACTACGGGTTGAGATAACCAGTCTCAAGCTAACTCGACTTAGTCATCTCTTACAACAATCAGGCTAGAATACCATGTTACCATTCTGTGCTTCCCTTGTGGCCCCAATAAGACACATATGAGATTATATAATGTTGAATGCAATTTGTATTAAAATAGTTAATCTACCTGCAAGCATTCCCAATGGTTTACACAAACAATGTTTTAAGGTTACTGTTTTAATGATACACTTTAAAATAACACCACAAGAAAACAGCTTGACTGTGGCATGCCAAGTCTTCAAAATAACAACAACAACGATTCCAAGTAATCAACTACAACATTCTTATTTTAAAAAGTAAATATAACCACAGCATGTCAAATTAATCACTTCACACAATCACAAACATAATACTAAACTTTCCCCAGGCAATGTTACAGTACACTGTTTCAAATGGCTGAGAGTACAAATCAAAGAATAAAGCAAGAAAAAGGAGAAAATAAAGTGACAGACTTAACAAGCATACTGCTGTCTCCCGTAACTTGTCGATATGTTAGGACACCACTGCTTAATGAACTCTGTGTGATAATACGGTTGATGAATCACCATACCTTTCCAATGTGCTTGCACCTTCGATATATAATCATTAGATCTTATTCTGTAGTTGTGTCTGAACTATCCTATAATGTATGAGTGTGTGCGACTTCATGATCAAGTGACAGCACACTCTCCTGCTAACTAGGATGCTTGGGGTTTTGTTCCCCTATGAGACACCTCCTAGGTGCTGGTTCAATTAATCGTGATGGTCCATATAATTTGCTAAAGTAGAAAATACCTAGAAAGTGCCTTTACAGCCCATACGCAGAAAGGCAAAGCTCAAGATGAAAGAGAAGAGATTTTGAATGTAAAAGCGTGTATGAAGTATGTTTTTGTTTGGTATTTCTACTTCTGTCTAAAATGACCACACTCTAACCATAGCACAAAATAAAATAAAACGAGCACAGCAGAGATCAAACATGCCTGATAAGATAAAGAAAACAAAATTAACCACAGCAAGCAAATCAGAAAAATCAAAAAGATAGAATGAAATACTCTTTCACATGGATTGTTAGTAGTCTTTGAGGAAAAGCTCTAAAACCCAATAAAACACAGGCATCTATCCACACAGACAACACAACAGACGAATCATGCTACTTGACAGGAAATTTGCTTAATCTGCCGTTCTCTTCATCCCTCACTGAGGCATAGGCCCTCAACCTGCTCACATCAAGCCAATGTATCTTTTGCTGCCTTCTGCAGCTCTGCCCTTGTTCTCACCATACGATTAATCTTTACCTTTAATTCTCTTCTCCATGTGTTTTTAAATTTTCCACTATTTCATTCGCCTTGTGGGTTCCAGATATGCGAGTGTTTCTAGGTTTTCTCAGTGCACGTCCTGTACAGCATCAGCTTCTTCTCCTCACCTCTTGATTCACTGGAATCTGTTCTCTCCATGCGGCTCCACATTGGTGATTCAGCCATGCCATTTTAGTGCCACTCTTCTGCCCAGGCACCAATTACTGAATGTTTGTACACGGTGTATTTTTAATGACTGTGCAGTTTTTGAAAATAATGCCTGTTCCAAGTTTTGTATTCACCCTCTGTGAAGTTCATGCAACATAATACGGTAAATACAAAACTTGGAACGGCAATATTCTCAAAAACTGCAGTCATTAAAAATACACCCTATAGTTTGAGAGTCATTCTTTTAGCCATTTTCCATGTTACTGAATTTACTGCACAACATGAACACTGCTAAAGTAAATATACAACCCTAAACAACAAAGCTACACATATCAAAACAGAGACAACAAAACATATTATGACAACAATGATGAGATGGAGGTTCTGCTGGCAGAGTCAGTCACCTGTCACAGATGAGAGCAATCACAACATGCTTGCAGGATTAATAACACAGCTACACCCTGAAACATCTGGAAGCAACCAAACAGCACACTGGCTCATTCCTTGCCAAATCTAGAAAATCTTTACCAGAGCCCCCTTCTCGGTGGCAGGAGAGGGCACGTGGACTTGATGTCCGACCTTTGCTAACAACTTGTTTGTCCTTGTGAATTCTGCTACACCTTCCTCCATTTACTGGGTGTAAATTGTTAGGAGCTTTGTCTTTCATGATACTTTGTTGACCAAAGTTGTGGTGTTTACTGCTGTTACTGTCCAAGGCATTATGTCTGCTGATGGTGCTTGAGCTTGTTGGTGTACTTCCTGCGGATAGACTTCGACCAATATGTCTCGAGCGGTTGGGCCGAGGTGATGATAGTGGAGTCGGTATGCGACTTTGGTATGCAATGCTCGAAGGCCGTGGTGGTGGCTGAGTGTTGGATCTGACAACTTGTAAGCTTGAAATCACATGGCAGTTACGACTGGACATAGCCCTTGGAGCATGAGCAAAGGTCATTTCCTCTGTAATAGACTCCTGAGACAGGGTGAAGGTTGACCATAGTCTGCGCAGATTTTTGGAGCAATAGCTCCATGGTGGGGAGACAAACACTGTGCAGGAACATGGACCATGAAATGTTTAATCAATACAACTATAAAATAGGTGTCAGAAGAGCTGTTCATCACATATGATAAACCTGGAGCAGTGATTTGAAATAATGTAAACTTCAATGTGCTTAAAAAATATCGCTGTTACTCGAAAAAAAATAAGGATCACTGCTACTGAGCTGATACCAAACAACAAATGAACGCAAAATATAACTAGAAGGCTTGATGATAGGAAATACACACACACACACACAGATACAAGCGAACACTTCGACCAAAACATTCACTGAAGCATGTGGATTACTTATTTACGATTGTAAAATTTAAGTTTTTCTTGCAACATATTTTTTAAAGTGTCTGTTGATAAAGACTGATCAACACATTCATTTGCATGTGTTTTTATGTCCTTTCATTGAGCTTCCGTTATATTTTGTGTTCATTCAGTTGTCACTATTATTCTGCTGTTTTTAACATTCCTGTGGAAAATTACTGTTATTGGTTAATTGCTGTTTATCAGATTTAGTGCTTAGTGTGCAGGCTGTTTAAAAATCAAACATATTTTTCATACTACAGTTGCCTTTATCTGGCATTTGTAAAATGTTCAGTGAATCTCCTGGGCTTCCAGCAATGCAGAGCTCTGTAGCAAGTCTCACATGCCTCAAGGTGTACTGGGTCTGTGGTACCAGGCTCATATGTTGTATAGACCAATCGACACTCGATACGTGGTCAACATTATCCGGTGCTCACAAATGAGCTTGGAATATGTGCTTTGCTTGTCTACTGTGTTGGAACTAAGTTGTCACTAGTTCCTGGTTCATAAAGTGTTCAAGTTCAAGTTCACTAAGTTCAAGACCAACTTAGTTTTGACAAGGTTTGACAACAACACACTGAATGACAAGTCTAAAGCGTAAAGGCATCGTGTATTCTGGAAAAAATAATGTTCTGTTTCTTCTGCTGTCTTTCATCTTTCAACTCAAGCCAAGCCCTTTTAAGACTTGTTCATGATTGGTTAGATTGTACAGCTAAAGTTTTCCACAGGAGCAGGTGGCCAGCCTCGCACTCAGTAGCCTCTTATGATATTCATGGTAAGTTACAATGTTACTGTTCTTTGCTTTTATTACAGGCCCCGGTAACATGCCTGCGAACAGATTTGGTTGAGCAGAGGTTGTTGCTATGATTTATCAACACAGTGATCTTCTTGTGAAATGAGATTCCTGAGAGGAATATTCAAATGTATCAAGAAGTCGGGAAATCAGAAATGAAGAAATCAGGATTAAAGTGGGGGTTATGGGAGCAATACATTTCATTAGAAAACAAAAAGTTAAATTGTTCGGCCATATAACTAGGCTACCAAATAACAGTATACCACAACAAGCAATGATGTACAGACCAAATGAAGCCAGAAGAAGAGGCCAACCATGTAAACCATGAACAGAGAGGATAACAGAGTCCATGGGAATATCGATACATGAAGCCCATAAATGGGCACTCTCCCGCTGTTTATGCTTCACCTGCAGGAACAAGAGGAACATAATGAGATGATGAGACGAGTGATCTTTCACCTTCCCCATCCCATTTGTACCCCAGAGTTTAATTTCTTGTGTGCTTCCTTGGACCAGAACTCATGTGTGACAGGCTGAAGTGATACAGATGTGCTTGCAGGCGGCAAGGTCCTGTGTGTAGTCTAAAGATGGCGGTTTGATCATAATGCAGAAGTGTGGCAACTGGTTATTTGATGGAGGATTTTGTTGTTTGAGCAACTTCTTATTAGGCGTTTGATCAATGGTTTTGTTTCATTATACAAGACAGTGTTAAATTAAAATCCCTGGATGTGTGGGGTGGGGTGTTTCCATCTAGTATAGCTCTATAAGGGATAGACCCCGCCTTAAATCCATCAATAAACCAGTCAATCTTTCTTGCTCTCTCTCAACCAAATCCCAAACATACACACAAATACACTGAATAAAATAAATATGCTGTCAGAATCCTTTAGTACACTGTGAGTATATACATAAGACACAATTGGTACACAGTCAGTACAGCCAATGACATGTGGCATGTTGACTGGTGCACACACAGTACAGCCAATGACTTGTGGCATGCTGATTGGTACACAGACAGTACAGCCAATGACACATGGCATGTTGATTGGTACACACACAGTACAGCCAATTCATGTGGCATGTTGATTGGTACACACACAGTACAGCCAATGACATGTGGCATGTTGATTGGTACACACAATGTACAGCCAATGACATGTGGCATGTTGATGAGTACACACACTATACAGCCTATCACACATAAGATGATAGTACACACGCATAATATCTAATTACACACGGCATGTTAATTGTACACACCCATAACAGTCAAAATCAAACAAGGTCCTTGAGATAGAAATAGTTAAATAACAGCCACCAGTGGTTCCTCTGGGAAAGTGCTTGCTTGCGTTAGCTGGCTGTGAACTCCAGCGTGAAGTCCTTATGTCAGGATGAAGACATCCTGTTGTCCAACATCAGTGTGATGTCATACCGGACTGAGGTTTGTGTGAGTATCCGTTGTCCCATGTCTGGCTTATTGGTGTGCAGACTGGTGGTTCCTAGCCGTGCAGGCAGATACTTTCCGACTTTGGAAGAATCAGCGATCCTACTACGTTAGCTAGGACCCTGAAGGGACCTGTTGCCCAGGACGCACGGCTAGGACATGTTAGTAGGTCTTGGCCAGTATAGAACCTGGCCCTGGTGCTTTGGAAACACCGCTGCGTCCCTTCTGGGGAAGTAAAGTTAGCTACAGTGATTCTGGTTACATCACCTATCATGTACCGCTCAATGATGGAAAATTTAGGCCTGACAAAATACCCTCTATATGTCTTAATGGTATATAAAAGGGATAATTTTACTTTCCTATTTCATGTACAATGTGCATGTTTGAAAGTATAAGATTTTAACATCATATCATGTAAGAATATCAGACATATACAGATCATATTACAAGCCTTTTATTGCATACAGTGCAGAAAAACTATGTCTTAAAACTCTTGTGTGAGTACACCAAAGAAGACAAATAGAATCATACACAGATTAGAAAAGTTATGATAAGAGTAAAGTTGGTTGCATGTCCTTTACAGGATGTTGCAATCAACCCCAGTATTTGTTGACTGTTTGCGATTTACTAGACAACTTTTAGTTCTGTAGTCTGCCATTGCTTTCTAAATGGCTGATACCTCATACCATCAAAATTAACAAAAAGCAATGATAGAGTAGTGATGTATTAACATCTGGTTTTCAGACTGTCATAAACTAACAATATAACTGGTCCCATCCTCCTACCCAATAATCAACACTTGACAGTTGCCAGTTAAGCAAACACACATGAGTCCTCTGATGGCAACAAGAAACTTGTGCTATTATCTAATGAGATGGAGAAAAGCAACAGACAGAAAACGGGAACATTTTGGCTTACCTGTTGGCGGTGACGTTGGGTAAGATGATCTGGTCTGGTTGACATCAGGAAAACTGATACTCTGAACAGTGAGAGTTGCAGATGTAAATATTCACATGGGAAAGTGGGTTTGAGTAAGTCATCTCAAAGCAAAACAAATACATACATTTTATTAAATGATAAATCAGAGCAAAGCAAATACCATACATTGGATTCAATGTTACATCAGAACAGAACAAATACCATACAATGAATTCAATGGTACATCAGAACAGAACGAATACCATGCATTGAATTCAATGGTACATCAGAATAGAACTAAAACCCAACACACCACATTATGTCAACGGCTTTGGGCAGAGGAGCGCAATTCGGAGGGTACAAGCCTTATCCTGGTGAGAGGAAATGCAACCTAAAGATAAATTTCAAGGCAGACCAGGCCCTAATAAGCCTTAGTCAGCAACTGGTCTAGGATCAAAGCTCCGACAGGCGGACAGTTAGAGCATTACTTTGCTGATCTGACAGCCTCTGTAGCTTGTCTTATTCCAGATGTATTGGTGTTACCTTTTCTCTGGAGTAAACTAGGCAGGCCTAAAGAGGGATCATGCTGCATGGGCAACACATGGTCTCTACAATTCAGCCCAGATTTTGTGCTATGGAGAGGTATAACTCCATCCCTGGTCTTAACCAATCTCGGATTAAAAGCGAGAGTAGAGTTGCGGGTTATAAGTCCTTGTTTATGTGATGGTGGAAATGACCATGTGTTCACATGCATATATTGTGGATGAGCATTGTGGTCTGATCAGTCACATTTGCTACCACCATGGGTTATAGTTATTATGCCATTTTTTAAGCACAATGTAACAAACTATCATCTGTCAAGATGGCAAGGTGCCAGTAGTATCCCATATCATTTACTTGCTCACACATAAAAAACACACACAAGGCAGTTATGTTGAAGACTATCTACGAACGACTAATAGTTAAAGACACAGTAATGGATGAAACAACTTATTCAAGGATGCTAGAATTAGTAGTTAGGTGTAGGTCTGGTGGGGAAGGCCTGTGAGAAGATGAAGCTGACACTTGTGCAATCAGTTTGACAGCGGATACACCTTGCAACATTTCCCTGGGGAGACGGAGCATCTATTGCCAGATTTCCTGATCTTCTTTTTATTTATGTCCTTTATAGTCTGTTTCTAACAAAGCTTAGTTAGTTGATTAATCCATCTAGAATGTTAACCTATTTTAACCCTTTGTCTGTCTAGATAAAGACACCTGAAATGTTATGTTGATTCATGAAGCAATCAAATACAAACGTACTATCAAATAAAAACACAAAAATATGACCAAGTCATTTTGGATTTTAGTATACACCTTAACTTTTAACTAAACTCTTAAGTTTCAATATAAATTTGATTAAAACTTGAATCACAGATTATGTAGGGAAAATGACTACAAACCTCTTCTAATTTGGTGGGAGGTGATGGTGGGTCCTCCTTGTCAGGGGACTCTGACTCAGATGAGCTTCTACGCAGATTCATCTGTGTGAAAACAGGAAATGATTTTGTTAATAAAAAGGCTATTACATATAACAACTGAAAACAGGATTATAAAATAAATTAACAATGATACACTCTAGATAAGGTTGTGAAAAATGTCTACATATCTAATACTATGGTGAAAAGTCTAAAGTAATGTACCTCCAGTAAGACTTCCTGGATACACCTTACATCTGCTGTTATTAAAGTACCCAAATACATTGACTTGTTTCACTGGTTCTATTCATTTTGATGTTGCAAATTGGGAGACATTTTTTCTGTGTAATTACCATTACTTGTTTTTCTGTTATTATGACTAAGTTCTTTGATTTGGCTTGAATAGGAAGTACAGGCAGAGACATACAAGCCATAATGAAAAGATAAATTTATTAAACTTACGGGATACATCAACTCAAGAGGTAACTTAAAGAAAATAGCCACATGTGGGAAAATATTATACAAGAGAGGCATATATGTGGAAAGCTTCAATAGCTGGGCAACAAATAATAATATAAGCAAATTAAATTTCTGGGAAGGTAACCCGGTCAACTTAAAGAAGTCGGATGTGTTGGTTGAAAGGTGCAAATATTGCAGCTCTGCTGTAAACAGGCACAATGCAGTTATGTCTAAAACAATATTCCGGATAACACAGAAGAAGAAGAAGAAGAAGAAGAAGAAGAAGAAGAAGAAGAAGAAGAAGAAGAAGAAGAAGAAGAAGAAGAAAAAGAAAAAGAGGAAATTCAATTTCATTTTAATGTCAGATGACAGAGGACTGTAGAGTATGGCTCCCGATGTCTGCTCCAGACCAGCCAATAAGGCATCTGAATCTGTTTCATGTTCAACATTCATATACATTTAAAAAGAAAATATAATCAACTTGTAATAATTAAGGTAAAACTGTTAACTGTATATGAAACAAATACAAGAGACAACACACTAATAACAAGAGAAAAAATATTAATATCTTAGGTTGTTACATTTACTCACAGATAAGAGGCTTTTACGTGTTTCATCCATTGCTTTAGTCATCTCTATTTTGTTTCTCTGTTGTATGAACAATAGAGTATTCAACAACATGAAAAGAGGAGGACATTTCAATAAAAAAAAAAAAAATAAATAAATAAATAAACTCAATGCAAAAAAACAAAACAACAACACATCATACTACTAAATGCAAGTATTTTATGTTCAACACAGCCTTTAAAAAAGCTCTCAAAAACATTTTGCTATGGAAAAGGTGAGAGTATGAAGGTGACGCAGTCAGTTTCTGCTCCTTTCATTTAGTGACCATGATTTACAGGCACACAGTAGAATGAGTAGTATGAAATCAAGCATCAACATCATTGTGCTTGTGGCATTCCCACACATGTTTTGTAACCTTCTTTGGTAGCCAACAAAAATCTCCCATGCTGATTGTACCAGTGGTAGTATGATTGAAAATCGATGGGTAGTATCCAACATTCTAAAACACATTTATAAAACTCCCTTGTATGGGTAAAAAGTTAAAGTGTTCTTCATCTGATGGAATACTACCTTTTCTGGGATTATCCCGCAAGTTATTTCTATGTTACTTCTGTCATCTGTTGTTATCACTGATGCTAAATAATTGTAACTCTTTCAGTGTTATCCTATTTGCTGTCACTGTTTGCTTGGCCATAACCCTAACTTTTAATTTTGTATTGTTTTTGTTTGTTTGTTGTAGTCCTTTCTTTTCATTATTTGTGGCTGTACGGTCTATAAATTCTTGCACTTCGTTTTAATTTTTTACCATAAACACTGTGTCATCAGCATCATGTATTTGTATATAGTCTCCCAACTTTCACACCTTTTATTTCTCATTATATGGTCGCTGTTCACATAAAAGATATCTGGTGAGAATACAACCCTGCATGATGCCTTGTTTTATTTGAATATACAGACAAATATGATCAGCAATACATCTAGATGCCTCCTGCTGCCAATACATATTTTTCATAACCCTAAATCTTTTGCATGAGCATTTTTATTATTTCTGTATTTTGAAATAATCTGCCTTAGAATCATTTATAAAGCACACATCTTAATATGTGATATGGGTACCCAAGTGGATTTATAAAGATGATTTACATGCAGGTGCCAGTATCTAAATAGGCATAAGAGAGAGACAGTTGAATAACAGGGTGGTAGAACACATATTCAAACAGGATCGATTGAATAATAAACAAAGGCTCTAGTTACCTGGTAAAATGTACACATTGGAAATTTCCTACGTCATCAATAGGATGCCATATTTTGGAAACCAGTCACATGATTGATAGGGATAATGCAATTCATGTGTTGTTTAACACACAAAATGGACACATGTTAAAGCTGGCTGAGGCCACTGACATTCATTTACAAAAGCCAACATTGTGCAAACAAAAGTGATAGTGATAGTTTAAAATTAACGTTGTAAACTATTCAAACTAATGTGTGCGCTGCTTATTTCAGCTTGAAAGATTTATTGTTTTGTTTTAGTTTATGTTATGTGAATTATGCCAATAAATCATGCAATCTGTTGTTTGAGTCTTCATTATTAAAATGCATTACAGAAAACATATATGTCTGCATTTCAATGACTCCCTCAATTAATGTTCTTGGAATTATAGAGCATTGGTTGTGCCTTTTCCTGAATAAATCCACACTGTTGACCTCCTATTTCAGGTGTTATTTTGTTACTTATTCTTTTCATGATATTATTTTGCTATATAGATATTTCACGGCATAGCCTGTGAGACCAACTGTTGTATGTTCATCACAATCTATTATTTCACATTTCTATGGAATGACAATAATAATTGTGTTTGATAATTCTTTAGAAATGTGTCTACTATCAGAGCTATGTGTACAATTTTTCAATTTATGTTTTGTTTGTTATGTTTTTGTTCATTTCTATGGAATGACAATAATAATTGTGTTTGATAATCGTTTAGAAATGTGCCTACTTTCAGAGCTATGTGTACACATTTTTCAATTTATGTTTTGAATATATCGTCTTAAACTTAGAATGCAGGCTGCAAGAAAAAAGAATTTTCTTCAAAAATAGTAAGAAATTATGACATGCATTTAAAAAATCTGTAATTCTACCAAGAATTTGATAATACCTCATACCAATCATTTGACTAAAGAAGAACAATCACACACTGAATGAAACAGTTAACATGTCAACTGGCAACAGCTACAAGACTGTCCTCATTAACAGAAACTTCAAAGTGGAAATACCAGTTCATTCAAGCTTAACTTAAAGACTACTTACACATTTACTTTCATTGAGAAAATTCAAAAAATGTAATGATGCAAAATGATGGGCAAGGAAAGGGAATATCCATACAGTTTAAAACAAAATAAAATCTACTTACACTGTACCAATTGTCTTGTCTGTAGGTGATCTGGGATGCAGATATATTTCTGAAATAATCAGATTAGTGATTTCTTTATAGTGTTTTTTCTGAAGTAAATTAGTAACATTGTAAGTAAACTAATATATATGATTTTTTCACCAAGAGATCTACGTGTTTACTGCAAGAGAAAAAAAAACACACATGAGGTACAAAAGGCCGGGGAGTGATGGTTATGTGATTTCTAGTATGCTTGGCTGTCTGGCCGGTGGTCATGTGTCCGAGTACCTCTCAAGTGGGTGATCATTTAAAATCTGACCTGGACTGCCAGAGTGACCCAGCCTAAAATCTGTACCAGTAAATGTTCTGGGGAATAAATGTGGTTGGCATAATATTGATCGCATCTCCCAATGATTGCCAACTGGTCTGTACAATATATGGGGCTAGCAGTATATGTCAATACACCTCAAGGCGAGTGTGAAAAAGATCCTTTACTTTACTTAAAGAAGGTCAGCTAGCAAGAAAAAATGCAAGAAGATGAAAGCCTCAATTAAATATAAAGAATACAAAAATATTACTTACTTAAAAGTGGAAACCTGGGTTCGAGACATGAATCTGGCCGACAGACTCAATCTCGGACTGAAGGGTGTGGATTCAGATGGAGACCCTGCAGCACCCGCAATAACCTGCTTTTCCAGCGTGTCCAAAGATCTAGTGAATTTCTCTATAGGAATCGGAGTGAATGAATCCTCTTCAAAGTTTTCTCTTACAAAGTCCTCCTGTTTGCATAGAAGAGAGGGACAGAGATGAGTATTAAAATATATTTACCATTAAAAAATTGTTTACCATTGAAAAATAGTTGTAAACCATTACAAAATCTTGCATGTATGTTACCAGGATACATACATAAAGGAAATAAAGAAATGTAACACTGTAACCTACCATGCATGTCATAAGAGGCGACTAAGGAGGGTTGGCGTGAGATTGGCTACCTCATCCTATAGAAAACTTTAGCTCAAAATCCAACCAATCAAGAACACGTCTACAAATGGCTAGGTGTGAATTGGTTAAAGGTCAATGTTTCACGGGGATATGAAAGGAAGTAGAAGAGAAGAAAAATGACAAAATCTGGTCATGAATACCTACACAGACAATGAAAACTAAAGAAAACCTATTCTTTCTTGTTCATCCCAATATGGAATGAATGAACTAACAAAAAATGAGAAGTAGACGGTAAGCTTTACTAGAAAACAATCACAAGCAGCAATAGGGACAATGCTTGTGTTATCATTTATAAGGAAGCTTTGATATTTGGGTCAATTTAGTTAACATATCCAATGTCCATGTGGCAATTTAGGGACCACCTTTACCTTTGCTCTACAATCTCTACCCCCACTGGCAGACTTCAGTGAAGCAGTCTGTTTCAGAACCACGATGCAGAGATGCAGTAGGATCTAGTTCATGACCCGACCACAAGCAGTCAAGCTGTGTCATTGACTGCATTCACCTCTCTGTTGTGTTTTCATGTTTCAAATGCTGAACAATATCATGCCCACACACAGATTGTGACTATAAGTTCTGCTGTCCTCCATCTTGTAGCAGATCTTTCACACAACAACACTCTCAGCGCGGTGTCTTCAAGCTTGTGTGTCTATCTTCATGCTGGTGCAGAACATCACTCTCAGCATGGTGTCTTCAAGCCTGTGTGTCTATCTGCATGCTGGTGCACCGCTGCCTCTTCTTCCAGGAAATATGTCTTCTATCAGTGATCTTTTCAAACCAGTGGCATTTCATATGGTCAATGTGTTTCAGTTTCCAAGAATGAAGAGAAAGACAGAGAGAAGAGAGGTTGGGTGTAGAGAGATGGGGAAGAAAAGAAAAAAACAGGTGAGAGATACAGAGTTAGAGGGAAGAAAGAGGAGAGAAGAAAGGAGAAAGACAGGAGAAAGAAATATGCATGCACACATACACATGTAAATATCAGAACCATAAGAAATTCTTTCAAATGTAAATAACAAAGTTTATATTTCACAAATCTGATGTATGTTCTCACCTTGTCTGGGGTCCGGGATAGAAAATCTTTGTCTGAATCTGATGGGGTGGTGGGGGTGGAGGTGGCCTGTGTGTCATCATTGGTGTCGTCTTCATCTTCCAAAGAGACAGGATCAGTACTTACAGAATCTGCAAATTGGTGAGAAACATCCAACCAAATTGTTAGAGAATAACAACGAAAGATGAGGGTTTTTCCTTCTGTAAGATGCCAATCAATTATTATCAATGTTACCCTCATGTTCAACAGAGTGGATGGATACTAAGAGAAGCCACGAATTAGTTGGAAACATTCACATATTTTTGGGACAGAATGAATCCTTCACTGTTTGTTCTGTAATATGATACAAATTTCACATGTTCCCAAAACTACATGGTGAGTTATCTATGTAAGGATACGTACATAGTGAGTTACCAACATAAGGATAAGTACAAAGTGAGTTACCTATATAAGTATTGTGGGTTATCTACATAAGGATAAGTACGTAGTGGGATATCTACATAAGGATAACTATATGATGGGTTACCAATATAAGGATAACTACATAATGGGTTACCTACATAAAGGTAACTACATGATGGGTTACATACACAAGGATGGCTGCATAATGGTTTACCTACATAAGGATAGCTACATGATGGGATACCTACATAAGGATAACTACCCAACTGGTTATCAATAAATATAAGGATAACTACCCAACTGATTATCAATATAAGAATAACTACCAACTGGTTATCAATATAAGGATAACTACATAATGGAAGACACATATAAGGATACTATATAATGGGTTAGCTACTTAAGAATAAATACATGTTGGCGCACCTACATAAGGGTAATTACATACTGGGTAACCTACACAAGGTAGATGCAGTAGCTCAGAGGCTAGCATGCCTGCCTGCTAGCCCAGCGGCTGTGTGTTCAAATCCCCCTCAAAGAGGACATTTTGAAAACAGGACACATACCAACCCAGCTTAAATTAAAATTGGTAACAAGAAATATGGGGAAAAGGGAGGCTGCATGACACTGACCATATCACCCACCAAGTGCCAGTTAGTCTATACAATCATAGGGCTATTGCCATATCTGCCTCAAGGCACAGAAAAGGGTCCTTTATGTTCAAATGTAATCTTTATAAGGACAGTAACCTATATATGGACAGTAACCTATATATGGACAGTACCTATACAAGGCAGTAACCTATATATGGACAGTACCTATATAAGGACAGTACCTATATACGGACAGTAACCTATATAAGGACAGTAACCTATATATGGACAGTACCTATATAAGGACAGTAACCTATATATGGACAGTAATCTATATATGGACAGTAACCTATATACAATCAGTAATCTATATATGGACAGTACCTATAAAAGGATAGTAACCTATACATGGACAGTAACCTATATAAGGACAGTAACCTATATAAGGACAGTAACCTATATATGGACAGTAATATATACAAGGACAGTAACCTATATACGGACAGTAACCTATAAAAGGACAGTAACCTATACATGGACAGTAACCTATATATGGACAGTAATGTATATAAGGACAGTAACCTATATATGGACAGTAATCTATATATGGACAGTAATTTATATAAGGACAAGTACCTACGTAAAGACAGTAACCTATATAAGGACAGTAACCTATATATGGACAGTACCTATATAAGGACAGTAACCTATATATGGACAGTAATCTATATATGGACAGTAACCTATGTAAAGACAGTAACCTATATAAGGACAGGTGTCTATATAAGGACAGTAACCTATATATGGACAGTAACCTATATATGGACAGTAACCTATATATGGACAGTAACCTATATATGGACAGTACCTATATTTGGACAGTAATCTATATATGGACAGTAATTTATACAAGGACAAGTACCTATGTAAAGACAGTAACCTATATAAGGACAGTTACCTATGTAAAGACAGTAACCTATATAAGGACAGGTGTCTATATAAGGACAGTAACCTGTATAAGAACAGTAAACCTATTTAAGGACAGTAACCTATATAAGGACAGTATACCTATATAAGCACAGATAGCTGTGTCAGGACAGGAACCTATTCAAGGACAGACATAAAACTTACTATCATCTTGAGTGGAAACATTGCCCTCGTTAGCCTTGATGTCATCCTGTTTCACCTCATCAACTGCAAACACCTTGTATGAGCTGTAGCATACAAATATTATTATGTGTCAACAGAATATGTTCATGTATTTTCTGTTTAATTATTTCTCTATAATTTTTACGCTGTGACAGATATACATATGCAAATAGAATAATTCCATATGTGTGTTACTGGGGTCCTGAAGGGAAGGAAAGTAACACTGTATCCTACCATGCATGTTGTATGAGGCAATTAAGGAAGATTGGCACCTCATCCTATAAAACACTTTAGCTG
>JACEFZ010016441.1:85000-97929 GCA_014155875.1 Cepaea nemoralis
CAAACAGTTGTTACTTTAGTTCCTTCAGTTCCAGATAGTTGTTAATTTAGCTTCTCAGTCCCAGACAGTTTTTACTTTAATTCCTTCAGTTCCAAACTGTTGTTACTTTAGTTCCTTCATTCCCAGATAGTTGTTACTTTAGTTCCTTCAGCCCAAGTCAGTTATTATTTTGACCCACTCATAGTTGTTTAGTTGCAACGTTTCAGTGCCCGTCATTACTTATTGTCATATACTGATTAACATGCAGTACACATCATGACGTCAGCCGTGGTGGTACCGCAGTAGCTAGCATGCTTGCATGCCAGACCAATGGTCAAGTATTTGAGTTCTCACAAACACGGACTGTTTAAACTGACTGGGGTTCCCAGATTAACCCAGCCTAAAATTTGTACCAGGAAATGTCCATGGGAACAAGTGGCTGACATATTGAACACAAGTATCAACTTGTGTATAAAAATATGGGGCTAGCACCATATACCCTCTAGGCCTCAAGGCATGTAAAAGAGTAATTTACTTTATTACATATCATGATGCAGAAGTACATGGTATACATAAACTGTATTAATTATTTCTTCATGGTTACCATGCATAATAAGTGTTGGGAATATCATGGACTCAAGAGTAACCACCAACAATTGCCTGAAAGAGGCTAATAAAACTAGAAGAATACATATAACTATTAAGAAAGAGACAAGCAATGTTGTTTGGTCATTTAATTAGAAGAGAGCCGTTGAAAAACATTGTGACGACCGGGAAGATCAGCGGTCAAAAGAGAGGTAGAGGCAGTCCGAGAGAGATAATGCTGGATGGACTTAGGTGGGGTCATGGGGGATTATCATCAACAGAGTTGATCCAGAGCAGAGGCCGAGATCTGTGAAGTGACGTGAACGCTTGTGGCAGTTGGTAGGGCACATGATGTTGATAATGTAATACTAATGGATGATAATAACGGATACTAATAATGGATAATGATAACTATCACATGGACAACAAGCACAATATTTAAATAGCAATGTGCAGTGTGGGTAACAAATGGGCAAATTATAGTTTTGTTTTTCAGTACCTTGCTTCCACTTTGCTTCGCCAGAACGACTGTCTCACGGCGCAATTCTGACAGCTTGCTTGAACTAGTCTCCACTGAATGGCGTCGATCTAGCAGAAAAACACAATAGTTGTCTCTAAAATTGGCCCCACCAAACATCAAGTAACTGGCCATGCACATCTACTATTTTATTCCATCAACTTTTAGGGCCGTCGTTCGCGACAAACTTTACTCTCGCTGGGCAAGTCTTAGATATCCCAAATGTTGAAATGTTCAGACAATGTAATAACAAAAGTTAACTATAACAGCACTGATAAAACAGAATTCAACCATAATCCGTTAAAATAAACAAATTAAACTATGAAAGTGTACACAAATCGGAAGTAAACACGTGTTCACTAATGACATTAACTCTTTTGCTACCAAGGGCTGATCAATCGCCACAATCGACTGACTCTGGTGGCATTTGGTTATTCTATCGACACAGAATGATCAGTGGTTTATTTGATACATTTCTGCTCTATTTCGGAATTTTAAGTTACAGTAAACTGAAAAGTCCCACGGCCGGAACATAGCTACATCATTTTTGTGCGGTAAAACATTTGCCAACATTGGATTCTTGTGAATTTTTAATTTTTAAAGTAGCGTTAATTTGTTTGTTTGGGTTTTTCACAATGGAAACGCCCACCAGGATGCGTCCTCGTAGAATGACTTCAGATCAAGCTAGGTTATTGTTTGAAACAGTTTTAAACAATAGTGATACCGATATCAGTGAAGATTCAGACAGCAGTTTTGTTTGCAGCAGTTTTGTTTGCGAGTCAAAAGTTTTAGCACGTTGTGATAAAGAAACCAGTCAATGTTCGTCAACAGCTGAGTGTCTGACAACGAAGCACGAATGGCTGAAGTTTACGTCTGTCATTATTGCTATGGGCCTTGATCCAAGACCATGTATGAAAGACTACTGGTGTACAAGTGCATATTTATATACTCCTTGGTATGCCACTATGTTTCCCAGGAATCGATTTGAATCTATTTATCACACCATGTTTCACGTATGTGAACCAGAGGTGCCAAAAAAAAAAAAAATCGATCCTCTTGTTGACATGATTCTGAAGAAATTCCAGGAAGCATTTTACCCATTTGAAAATGTGTCCATTGATGAAATAATTATTGGGTGGAAGAGCAGATTTTAGCACAGACAATACAATGCAACAAAGCCTCACAAATACCACATCAAAACATTTGGCCTTTGTGATTCTGCGACTGGCTATGTGGTGAATTAAAAAATTTACTATGGAAGAAACACCTAATACAGTTCGGATTTAGATCCCACAACTGCTCATGCAGTGAAAATGTTTGCCACACTACTGAATCTCTCGGAGGTGGCCATCACTTCTTTGCTGACAGATTCTACACTTTGAAAGCTCTGATTGATTATCTGCATTCCAACAATTTCAATTATACAGGGACACTGAATGTCAACCGAGTTGAAGCATTAGCGACTTCAGCATCAAGAGATGAAGTGGTTTCTTGAAGGAGATAGAATATTGTGTGTGGCATGGAGAGATAAAAAAGCTTTAAAAAAACATGCATTGTTGTCTCTACCAAGTCTGTAGTTGGAACTGTTGAGTCAGTGTCAATAGAGACCGTGTTTTTTGCAGCACTCTAAATGACACAGATCATCTTTTGTTTGCTCCGGCTGCACTAATAGACCACACTTGTGCCCCAAAGTTTGCTTTGCAGCCTATCACAAATAGACTGCTACATATTGTAAATAAAAATAAACAGACTATATATATATATATTAATTGTAATTAAATGTAAATCTGTCAAGTGTTTTCTTAATTTTAATTCCTAAAAAGACATGCTCCAGAATCTGCGGCCAAACTTCTTTTCGGATGATTGATTGGGAGCAATTGTGTTTATATTTTAGAAAAGTGGTATATGTTCAGTAAATTCAACAGGATTAGCAGTGATTTAGCAGTGATCAGGATAACAACGCCCTTGGTAAGTGCAATGTTTTCATCATTTTTACCTCTTTTTGTAAAATTATTTTAAAAATTATATTATTTTTATTATATTTACAACCTATAGCAATAATTCCATTACCAACGTATTCCTTGTGCAATCCCCTTTATTTTGATATATAATACAACATTTCTGCTACCATTTTAACCATTTTAAAATCATTATTGTAACACACCCCTACTTCCAATTTTCTGCCATGAATTTCTGTTTGGTCAGGACCCAATTTTTGTTTGGTAGCAAAAGAGTTAATTAACACTTCCATGCAACTGAAGTCAACTATTTAAAACATTATTACTGCATTTTTCTGCAAGGGAAGCAAAACATAGCAGTAAGAGAAGATGAGGATTGGGTTTGCACAGTTGTTGTTGGGAAGGAAGGGGAGAGAGAGGGGGGTATTAGGGTGGAGGAATCAAGGCGACTTGCCAAAACAATCGCCACGCTGTTTACAAATTAAGATTTGTAATTATAAAGAGGCTGGAACATCTGACGAAACCTCATCTGATGATCGGAAACCACCTATTTGCCTGCTCCGCAGCAGAGTTTTTACCACTGCATTTCGCCTCTGACAGAGACAACCTATTGTTGCCGGGGCCCATAAGGGAAGCAAAGAATAGCAACACTGTAGCCTACCACGCATGTCGTAAGAGGCGACTAAGGAGGCTTGATGGTTCCGTCAGCCCTGCTACTGAGTGAGTGTGTGGCGCGACACTGTGAGCTGTGAGTTTCGTGTGAAATGCTTTTGAATTTGCCGGAGGTTTTTTGGAACGTGACTGCATGTTCGGAGCGATGGCAGGTGGCTATGTCCCAGAGTTTACCGGTTTATGTCTTATGCAGAAATGCGTGGCTGCTGGGCTTCTGGTTGACTGCCACTGCCATCGGTGATGAACTGTATTTTCGTGGACTGGGTGGGTGAACATCTAGGAAACATCCAGATAGGAAAATGACTGCCGATTCCATCAGAGATGAACTGGGTGTTTCGTGGGGGACTGGTGTGTTGACATTCTGGCTGCGGCATTATGCACAGTGTATCTGTGCGGGCTGTTGTTTGTCGAGACTCCTGTCTTTTCCACTTTTCACATTGGGCAGTGGGGAGCATTTTGTGTGATATTCACTGGCACAGGAACGGAGCATAATGGGGACGACCCGTTGCTGTGAAGTTGGAACTGCGACTAACTAACTAACTAAGAGACAAACCTAGTCTTGCCGAAGAAATAAACACGCGCTCTGTGATATAAAACCGGTAGAGAACAGGTGGGTGCTTGATATAAGGTTAAAAGTTGACAGGATCACCTTCTTCGCACCGAGTTTTACCCCATCTGGTGCGGTTTTTCTCCGCACAACGACAGGCGGCTTGCAGAAAGCATCGCACAAAGTACGAAATCCAAGCACAACCCCCCCCCCCCCCCCCCCCCCCCCCCCCCCCCGCCCGCACTTCTCCCAGGACTCGTGGGAATTTACGCTAGTGGTGTGAACTACGCAGTCAAAAAGCGCCAACTGCATTCAGAACGCGAGACAGACGGCTTCAATGTTGACTAATAAATGGAGACGTCAACTACAATCAGTGATACAAGCACCGCTAATGATAAAGTCCTCCGTAAATGCGAAACGAATGATAATACAAAGTATGCCAAGTATAAGTATGCCGGTAAAAATCATCAATCGAAACAAAGCAAAATGTAAATAGATCCATACTAATAAAACACAATGACACGTTTATCCACAAAAACTAAGTAAACGTTGAACCCAATGGAAAATGAAGTCAATTATAATGTGATCATCTATCAGGTTTAGTAAACGATACATTTATAGATAAAAACTAAATAAACGCTGAACCCAATGAAAAATGAAGTCAATTATAATAATGTCATTTCTATAAAACTTACGTAAACGATAAGTTTTTAGATAATAATCATTACAAAAATATACTTGAAGATCGTCAAAAATTCGACAAATGTGTGTCATAAACCATGAAACTGGCGACAAAGTATACGCCATGAAATCCACCTTAACGTAGCTGACCTTATAACAGGCTGGCCTATGTAATATGAGCAAGACTTCTACTCTAACAGACAGCGCGATGCCTGGGTTTACCGTTGAACTTGGCTTAAAACTGAGATACAGACGCGTATATAGTGCAGACGTCATGAGGTCTTAGCATAGCACAAAGTGCTTGCTGGGCACGTGTTTGGTTCCGCAACATACCGAAAGCCACTTCTTTATACATGCTAAATAGTCCCCCCCCCCCCCCTTCCCCTCTTTCTGTGGGTTGGAAAAAGGTGTCGGGGAGGGCTCACAGTTCATAAAATGTATTTCTGGACTGCAAACTTTTCAAGAGCTATACACACGCACGCACAAATTTCCTCTGTCCTTTAAGAGCTGGCATTCGAGAACATGGCCTTTCCACCTGCTCGTTGGGTGTCAATCAATGTTCACTAATTTGTTACTAGGTTAATTTAATAGTCCCCAGGAAGCCACTTCTTTAAACATGCTAAATAGTTTCTCTCCCCCCTCTCTGTGGGCTGGAAAAAGGTGTCGTGGAAGGCTCACAGTTCATAAAATGTATTTCTGGACTGCAAACTTTTCAAGAGCTACACACACACGCACACAAATTTCCTCAGTCCTATAAGAGCTGGTATTAGAGAAAATGGTCTTTCCACCTGTTCTTTGGGTGTCAATCAATGTTCACTAATTTGTTATTTGGTTAATTTAATAGTCCCCAGGAAGCCACTTCTTTAAACATGCTAAATAATTTTCCCTCTCTCCCCCAGCCCTCTCACACAAACACTTCCTCTCTGTGGGCTGAAAAGGGGAGGGGGTGGGATGGGGAGCTAATAAAGAAAGCGTTCACAGCTTATTCATTCAGTAGCATGTCCTTTGCAGAACCTCGCTCCCATAACAACCTTCTGGAAAACGTCTCGATCATAAGCAAGATGTCCCGCGTCCGACACATCCTGCACCCATCTTCTCTTTGGCCTTTCTCTTCCTCTCTTCTCAGGCATATACTCCCCCCCCCCCCCCCCCATTATTGTTCTCTCTAAACTTTCATGACGTTACAAGTGACCAAAATATTTCAATTTTCTTCGTTTTGTCGTCTTTAATAGCCAACCTTCTTCAATTGTCAGCTCTTGAAGTATGGATGCATTTTTTCTTTTCTTTATCCAAGATATTCACAGCTCATGAAGAATATTTATTAAATTGCAAATTTTTCACCCCCCTTCCCCCCCCCCCCCCCCCCCCCAAACACACACAATAGCGCAAACTGATTTCTTCTGCACTCTAAGAGCAGATGTTCGAGGCTATTGTCTTCTTCCGTGCTCTATGGGAACCAATTAGTGCCCACAAAATTGTTACTCGGTTTATTTAATACCAAACACTCCCCCATGTCTTTGTGTGTACAAGAAGACTAACGTAACTCCGTCCAACTGTAGCATGCATGCAGACGGCAGTAGACTATTAAGTAAAGACATCACCAAAGTAGCAGCAGTATCAGCCGCGGCAGCAGCAGCAGGCACCTGTGGTAGTAAACATCGCATAGATGTCCCTAAGTATGAGTCCCGTCGCCCGGACTGTCCCGATTACAAATTGACTATAATTAATTTCCCATGCTAGCAATGGCCACTATATCTGTTGACTTTTCATCAACAAATAACAATTCTCCTGCTATTCTCAATCGTTGCTGTGATCGGGAATACAAGAGACAAGAGATTATCTTTCCGCGAGAACACACGTAAGAATTACAGAATGCGTTGTGAACCTAGCGGAATTTGTCACTTTTCAACAGCCGCGCGCTAATTCCCCTTGCCTGGAAACCGCAGGAATATGTAGGTAGACACGCTAAAATGTGCTGTAAGATATATGTTATATTCACTGCTTCCCAAACTATTTTCTCTGAGGCGCACTTTACGAATGCAGTTCGTGCTACACTGAATTTTTTTGGCTTTTTTTTTTTAACTAATATAAATTTACGCTCCTCCCGAAAGGCGACGAAGAAGGAGAAAGGTACTCAAACTTCATAAAACTGTAAAGTGGTACTGGCGTGTTAAAATGAGCTTTGTTTTAACACTGAAATAACAGGCTGGCAACCTCTAACTTCTTCACCGTCAAGATAAAAACATAGCAATCAAATTACACCATAATCCATTCACGGGTCATAGGGATCACGATGGAAGGATCACTACTGTGAAATTGACCAGTTTTAAAAGAACACAGATCACAAGTAATGGAATGCATAATGCATCTACAAAGCCGTCGTCAGCAAGCAAAAAGAAACTGACACAACTTTATTAAAATACTGGAAGAAAGCACTTAGCTGAGGTCAAAAAGGTGTTCTCGTGTAGGTAGGTTTTGTAATTAGAAATACAAAAACAACGGAACCTCAGTATATTTACGGATTATGAAACGATCCACATAAAAATAGTTGAGCGTGTCGTTACCATCATAACGAGAATACTAATAATACAGGTTATAGTTTACTGGAGGGAAGAGTTTAAGGCAGGCCAGCGATACATGTGGGAGTATAAGGTCAAGACATTGACGAACAATAGTCAGTTGGTGTGTGGAACAAAGGCGAGAGACAAAGAGTGTGGGAGATCTATCACAGCCAACCTACATGGTGGAGATGGACCTTACTGACTGATTGACTGCGTAAAGCAGGTAGCGCTATTTATAAACTTCACAAAATAATCAATACACCTAAAGAAGTTAGAAAATAATACAAATAACAAAATAAATTAGACAATGAAATTGTTTATTTTATTTGTGGAGATTTGTTTCCTTTAAAATCTCTACATCCTTGAGTAGATGTCGGCGTGGCCGCGGGCTTAATGCGCTTACACTTCCGGTGCCCTGACGCCGAGGTACGGAGATAATTCCCCACACTAGGATTTCAAAACTGACTTCTCGTTCAGAAAGCAATGGCGAACTACTGAACGTAAAATTACCTTTAAAAAAAATCAACCAGGGGTTGGGGTTGATCCCAATGTCCTGCAAAGGACATGCAACATTACATCCTTGTCTGCCCTGGAGTCTACACGAGAGACCATTCATTCTCTTCTGCCTCGCCAATGTCCCTCGGCACATCGCTTCAGAACTACTGATTTACTACTGATACAGGGTTAAGGAAACGCGACAATATGGACGATTAGATTCGCAGCCAAACCTATCTACGTTCCCTGTATACATATTGCCTATCTGTTTTATGAACGGAAGCTATTTTCATTGTAAAATGTGTGACAAATCTCACCTCTACAAAATGTGGCATGGCAAGATTGATGTTTCATTCTCTGCTGCAGCACTACAGTGCTTGAGATATACCAGCAGACTAGAAGAGCTGACATCTCGATAGTAAACGCGTCTGTGTGTTTGTATGGTAGAAAGAGAGAGAGAGAGAGAGAGAGAGAGAGAGAGAGAGAGAGAGAGAGAGAGAGAGAGAGAGAGAGAGAGAGAGAGAGAGAGAGAGAGAGAGAGAGAGAGAGAGAGAGAGAGAGAGAGAGGCGTGTTTTATTATTGTAAACATATAGTTGAACCCACTGTTGAACCGTGGAGAATTATGGATTCCACTTATACTAGACCATAGCTTTATATGTAAGGGGGTAATACAGCCTTTCCAAACAGTCGATTCCTGTTCCAAGTTCAGAGCACAAGTCCAGCGCTTATTCAACAACGCCCCCCTCCCCTTCACCATCACCGTCTCGTCACGGGAGGAGAGACTTGAAAATAACAACACTAAAGTACTATACTGGGTAAACTCAATTCAGATATAGTGGGTTAGTGTAACAACTACAAGGCACATAAGTCGGACAACATATGCAACATTTGGTGTAACCACTGAAATACTGTCAGCGTAATGGTACATAATGTGTGTGAGATATGACTGAGAAACCGTATGACAGCAGACGGTACTACCTGCTTTCTGTTAGCGCCGAATGTTGGGCGGCGATCACCAAACCCGACACCCCGCATTGTGTCAACGGCTTCGGGCGGAGGAGTGCTATTGTGAGGGTACAAGCCTTACCATAGTGCGAGAAAATACAACCTAAAGACAAAATGTCATGGCAGGGCAGACAAGGCCCTAAGCCTTGGTCGGCAGTTGGTCTAGGATGGAAGCTCCAACAGGCGGACAGAGTATTGCTTTGTTGATCCGGCAGCTTCAGCAGTTTGTCTTGTTTCAGACGTATTGGTGTCACCTTTTCTCCGGAGTAAACTAGATGGGCTGAGAGAGGGATCATGCAGCATGGGCAACACACGGTCTCTAAATTCAGCCCAGGCTTTGTGTTATGGAGAGGTATAACTCCATTTTACAAACCATCGTTTGTCAAGACGGCAAGGTGCTTGTCTGCCAATGGTACATAAAAAGACTGACAAAGAACTGGCCGATTAACTGATTCAGTACCCCGTACCCAGACCTTCTCCGTGGCGAAGAGGCTACGGACGCAGTTCGTAATCCCGCATACCGTGTTTGAAACACAGCTGTGTTGGTTTTTTATGAAATGGTATGGGTGCCGATCGTTCAGAAAGTAATGGCAAACGACTGAACGCAAACTTTCCCAGGAATCAACTAACTTTTTATTTTAAACCTCGTACCGTAAAAACAAATAAAGTACCACACGACTACAACGACCGGTATTGCATATCTATTCGCTATACATAATACACATAAAACCATTACAGTGCAACGCCAACTCCAAATGCAGAACAACGTAACAGAAGCGGCATGACTAGGAACATATTTTGCTTCGCTATATTTCTTTCATCCAAAGGTGTATAAGCGTTACGGTATAGTATTTACAGAAAACATAAAACTTTAGTATATATAAAAACTAGGCCAGCGTGCTTAAAGAAGTTGATAAAGGTAAATACCTAACGACAATCATAACATCAGATGGAAGATGCGCGACAGACATTAAGAGCAGAATAGGTCAAGCAAAAATTGCATTTCAGAAAATGAAAAGTATCTTGTGTAAATGAAAAAAGTCAGAAGAGCTTGGAAGCAGCGGAGGTCTGGTTCCTGCGACGACGAGTGTTGCGAATACCTTGGCCTGCCAGAGTAACTAAGAACGAATGCCTAGAAGAAGCTCATGAAACTAGAACATTATATACAAATATAAGAAAGAGACTTTTTTTTAAATTCGCATATTCTTTACAGGACATCGCTGTCAACAGCAGCATCTTTCAGCTGTCTGTTGGTTTCTTGGCAAGATTACGCTCAGTAGTTTGCTATTGATTTCTGAGCGGCCGGCTCAGTTATCCCGCAAGTCACCAGCGGGGGTAGAACCACTTCCAGCTCTCGCCCACTACGAGACTCTGCGTGATAAACGGGATTACGGAGAAAGTGGTGTAACCCCTCGGCCAGAGAGACCGGCAAGAAAGAGACTAGCGCGCACAAACACACACTTATTCTGACATGCCCAATCAAGGACAGCAAGATGCGTCTTGTGAGACGGAATCAAGAACCTTCACGGTAGCAGGCAAGTGCTCTACCACATTACTACCGGTAATAACAACATATACACACGCCTATTACCTTGTATCAGGATAACCTGTCCGTTTATTGTAATCAACATTTTGAAGTTTTAATCTCGAAAAAGATACACCACATATTTTAATCTCTGGATTCTCTACCCGTACCTAAGGCTGTGGATATTCCGGTTCCGTGTAGCGACCCGTTTAACGTTAACAGCGGCTCAATTTGAATCTAAAAACGTGTTAATGTAAAATCTACAAAGCAGAAAAAAACAACAAATATCTTTGTAATGCATTAATCAGCCGAAACTATAAATACCGACTACCGCCCACATATCAACTACACGTCTGCTATTTACCACATTAAATAGCTAACCGTGTGAAATCAAACCGCGCCGGCCATGTATAATCACAGAGCTTAGAGTTCATGTACTAGATAACACTGATCCCAAGCGATATCTACCTGGAGATCATCTTCAGGGTAGTCGAGATACCAATGGCCTCACGTGAAGTGGCCTAACGTCAACACACTAGTATGGCTGTGAAGAAGCTTTGATAGCCTCGGTTCTAGTTAACCTCATTCCATACCAGTTTCCATATGGGACACCTTGGGCAAGGTGGAATACCCGTTTAGCCCCCTCCCCCCACCCCCAGGGTTACGTGAAGCCATGGGTGCAGGCAGTGGATGAAGTTGAAGAGCAGCCGACAGATAGTTTGTAGGGACGGTAGGCAGAGGATCTCTTTTTTTAGGAGACAATGACTATGGTCACTGACCAGTATGGTCACTGCTAGGAAGGAAAGCAATGGCAAACTACCTTCTTTACAGATGCCAAGAAAATCATGTTGTGTGGACTCATCGATAATCAGAGAAACGGCATAAATGGGTGCTTCGCCCAGTAGGGATAGTCATGTGCACCAGGTGACTCCAGACCGTCAACAGGCTACTAGGTGCAAAAGATTAATATCATTGAAAGTAGGAACTTGGAATGTTAAAACAATGAATGCAGATGGAAAATTAGAAAACATCAAAAAAGAAATGGAGAGAGAGAAGATTAACATATTAGGAATATCGGAAACGAGATGGAAAGGAGCAGGGATAAGGACAGGAGAGGATTGTAAGATTATTTACTCTGGGGGAGAAGAACAGCAAAGAGGTGTAGCCATTATATTAGATAAGCAAACATCAAATTCTGTCAAAGGATATCGGGCTGTGTCAGACAGAGTTCTATTAGTAAAATTAAACGGAAGACCTTTTAAAATAAATGTCATTCAAGTATATGCCCAACAAGTGAATGCAGTGAAGAAAGTACAGAGGAATTTTATAATGACATGGAGTCTGCTTTGAAGAACTGTAAGAAATCAGAAATAAATATCATAATGGGTGATTTCAACACAAAAACAGGAAAGCAAAGCGATGGATGCAGTGTAGGCAACCATGGTTTGGGAGAGAGAAATGAAAGAGGATACAGACTTGTAGAATGGGCAAAAGAACAAGAAATGGTTGTAGGAAACACCTGGTTTAAACAGCATCCTAGAAGATTATGGACATGGAGGAGTCCAGACAGCAGGATTAAAAACCAGATAGATTACATCCTGATTAGCAAAAGGTTTCGAAAATGCGTTAACAGTTGTAAAAACAGTTCCAAATGCAGACTGTTACAGTGATCACAGATTAATTACAGGCAACATTGAGGGTACAGTTAAAGAAAGTCAAGTATACAGCAGAAAACCCCTAGATATGACTTGTGCAAATTGAAAACTGACAAAGAAATACAAGATAATTTTAACATAGAAGTAAAGAACAAATTTGATTTATTGTCTGATCTAGAGATCCTATTTCAAGACGTAGATGATCAATGGGAAATGCTGAAGAATTCAATCGGTTGTGCAGCAGAAAAAAACTATTCCAAAAGTAAAGAAAGTGGGCCGTAAGACATGGATGACTGATGAAATTTTACAACTAAAGGAAACAAGACAGAACAAAAATAATACTGCCAAATATGAAGAAATTCACAGAAAAGTCAGAACCTTATGTAAGGAGGCTAAAGAAACATGGCTTGAGAAAAATTGCAGAGAAATTGAAAAACAACACAACAGTAAAAATGCGAAACTAATGCACAAAAGAATCCAGGGGCTTACTAATCAAAGAACATGTACATCAGCAGGCTGCCTAAAGACAAAAGATGGAAGAGTCATAATAGAAAAAGATCAGATCTTGCATGAATGGTCAGATTACGTGAAAAACCTTTATGACGATAACAGAGACGAACAGTATGATGTTCAAAATAAAATGAAGGGCCAGCAATTGAAAATGAGGTTCAGAAGCTCTTAACCATATGAATTGGCAAGACCCCAGTTCACAGCGTCACAAAGAAATGATTAAGCTTAGAAAATATGG
>JACEFZ010016442.1:0-16507 GCA_014155875.1 Cepaea nemoralis
TACCCCCCAACGCTTGCTTCTAAAAATTAATAAAGATTAATTTATTAAAAGAAAAGTGTAACGTATATGAGGCGTGTATGCGAAGAAAATGTGTGACGTGTTCTATAAAGTGTGTAGAATCGGACTCTCAGACAACAACCCAGTCAGCTCATCCTCGCAAGGCTAGACCACAGCACGTTACATCAGAACAGGTACATCTCACCCAGTGCCGAAACCATCTTGCCGGATACTGACTTGCCTCTGTAGACCTCTGGTAATCCCATTTCATGATCATCCAAAATAGACACCGGTGGTAATAACAGTTAATCATGGACCGGTTGCACCATACACAATGTACGTTCCTATCGTTCCTAAAGAATGCACAAGTCCTTTGTAGAGTGTACACAGTTATTAATGTTAATTGTTAATGTACTTGATCCTAACTCGTGCCTATCTAGCCTCAAGTATCATGTCTTGTGTTCTATTACACGAGATTATATCACACTATGTAACTATTATAATTAATGTTCTCGGTTAGTTACTACTGTCTGATGCTGTGTGGTGCATCAACAATCATCACCCCTCTTAGGTAAATCATCTTCCTTCTAGCTTTAGTTACGTTCTGTACGAAACTTTATTGACTGTTCAACTGGTGTTCTTCCGAATGGGATTTGAACCTTTCCTAAAACCTTGTTGAGTTGCCTCGGATCTGGTAGGGAACCTTAGGCAACACTGCAGCTAGATCAAATAACATCCACTCTTGCCATGACAGGCACGTGTAAAATTAAATTAACTCAATTCGCACACGGTAGACATTTTCCAATCGAACCACAGTGCCGAAGCACGTCCACTAAAATCCAAGGTTTGAATTCAACTGCCCTCTCCAATCATGGTTTTCTGGCAAACCCCTAAAATTGTCACGTGACGATATTGATGTCCTGCAGGTGTTATTTGGGCATATCATCCCCTGTCAAGAATCCATTTTCCCTGGCCTAGTCACTGTCAGAGTTGTCATCACTCGTCTTGACAACCACAACTAGTTAGCGAGTTCCTGGATCCTCCCAACAACAGTTGCCAATAAAAAGCCGTCAATCTTCTGTCGACTAGTGACAATCACCGCTGCCATTTCTGTTTGATTTCGGGACACTCTACTGACAGACGGACTGTTTTCGTCCGAGCTGAGTACTTCCGGTTGTCACTGACTGTTGATAAACTGACAAATCGATGTATGCATTCATCTCACTTCCGCTTCCCCTGCACATCTGCAGCTGTTAACTTTGTCTGACCTGTAATGGTGGACATCTGTTTGCCACCATGATCCCACGGGTTCCATCTGTATTCAAATGTTGACAAACTGTCAAAGCGATGCCGGGATTTAGACATCCAATTTGTTTTTACTGTTAGTTAAAATAGTTGTCGCTGGCAGATAGTCCGTTTAATCAGAAAGCCTCTATAATAATCAACTGGGTAAACGTAAGGTTTTATTTTGTGACATAGGCCCCCTCTTAAGAGAGTAGTCCATCTCACTCTTCTCCACCGTAAATTTAATCCAGATGATTCATTCTTCTTCTTCAGGAGCTGGGTGTCTTGACAAGAAGTCCGCTCCAACATTTTCCTTCCCAGGAATGTACTCCACTGTGAAATTGTAAGGTTGAAGTAGCAACGACCACCGCATCAAACGCGCGTTTAGCTTCTGAGAAGTAGCCAGGAACATCAGGGGCTGATGATCCGACTGGACTCGAAACTTAACTCCATACAAATAGGGCTGGAATTTTTGCACTGCCCATACGAGAGACAAGCACTCTCTCACGACAGTTGAATAATTCCTCTCCGCCTGTAGAAGTTTCTTACTTGCGTATGCTACAGGTTTCAAAACCGAAGCATCGTCTTTTCCTTCCTGTAACAAAGCGGCTCCAATGCCAATCGCACTCGCATCCGTTCTCAACACAAATGGTTTTGAAAGGTCAGGGAGCTGTAATACAGGTTTGCTGACCAAGGCCTCCTTTAACTGACTATAGGCATTCTCACATTTTGGTGTCCAAATGATTTGATCCGGGAATCCCTTTTTCAAGGTTTCCGTAAATGGAGCTCCCAATTCAGTGAAATGTGGGATAAATTTGTGGTAGAACCCACACAACGAGAGAAAAGATCGCACATCCTTCTTCGTTTTTGGCCTTGGTGCATTTCTGATTTTCTCCAGGTTCTTTTCTTCCGGGACAATGTGTCCTGGAGTGATGGTGTGACCTAGAAATTCCAGAGTCTGGTAACCAATCATGCACTTGGTTGGACGAGCAGTAAGCCCTGCTTCCTTGAGCCTATTAAACACTCTCTCCAAGGATTGTAAGTGGTCATCCAAGCTGTCACTGGAAATCAGAATATCATCCATGAATGAGATGATGGATGGATCCTGTAACGGATCTAGTAAAGTCCTCATCATGCGTGTAAACACACTGGGTGCATTGCTGAGTCCAAAGGGCATGACCTTGAAATCGTAGTGTCCACTGGGTGTACTGAAAGCCAACAGTGGTCGAATCTCCGGTTTGACTGGTATCTGATAGTAACCCCGACTCAGATCCACCTTTGAAAAGTACCGAGCCTTATGGAGCCTAGCGAATAACTGAGTTGGATTCGGCAAAGGTTCCACCTGAAATTGTGTGTGACTGTTCAGAAGTCGGTATTCTATACACAACCGGTGTTCTCCACTTGGTTTCCGTAACAAAACTACCCCTGCATTGTATGGGGATGTGGATGGTGCAATCACGTCATCCTCCAGCAGTTTCTGTATTTCTTCCTCCAGGGCCTTTTCTTTAGAGAATGGCACTGGGTAAACCTTCTGGCGAACAGTTTCCTGCGTGGTCAAAGTCATCTCGAACTCCACCAACCTCGTTCGTCCTGGTTTATCAGTCAGTATCTCCTTATGAGACTTGAGAACCTGGGTTATCCTTTCCCTATCCTGGGAGGTCAGATCAGGGTTCACTTGCACATCCCTATAGGTTTCCTGGTGTACCAAGGGATATTCCCTGCCCTCGCTGGTTCCCACTTTAGTCTCCACTGCAACTGCCATTGCCATGAGGTGAGCTGCCTTGTCTCCGGGTCTCTCTTCGTATTTCCGCAAGAGATTGATATGGAAAATCTTCGACTTTCCCCGGATCCGGATCTGATAGTTGGTTCTGGATATCACCCTTTCCACGGGAAATGGGCCTTGCCAACCTATCTCCAGTTTGTTGTTTCCCGTTGGGAGTAGCAACAAGACTTTGTCTCCCACCTCTAGAGATCTTTCTTTAGACCTACGGTTGTAGTAAGCCGCATGTCTTTTCCTGGCCTTTTTCAAGTTTTGATTTGCCAGAGTCCATCCTTTGTGGAGTTTTTCTTTCAGTTCCTCCACGTATTTGTAGGATGAGATCACTTCTTCTGACGTCCCCTCTTCAGTCCAACTCCTCAACATGGCTTCCCACGGTCCTTTGATTGGACGACCAAACAGCAACGTAGCGGGTGGTAGTCCTGTTGAGCCATGAGGAACTTCCCGATAGGCAAAGAGTGCTGCTGGGATATATTCATCCCACCTATCAGGTTTTTCCTGCGCTAGTTTCCTGAGCATTGTCATCAACGTGCCGTTGAAACGCTCTACTTGTCCATTGGCTTGAGGGTGGTAAGGGCTGGTATGTATGTGGCTAGAGTGAAACACCCTAAATACCTCCTCCATGAGTTTTCCACAAAACTGGGATCCATTGTCCGTCAGAATTTGATCCGGAAAGCCTAATCTGGTAAAGGCCTCCATCAGTGCGTCCGCCACTCTTTTCGAGTCAATCGTGGTCAACGGTATGGCCTCACCCCACATTGTACAGCAATCCACCATTGTGAGTATATGCATGTTCCTCTTCCTAGTCCTGGGAAGTGGACCCACGATATCGATGGCTACCCTCTCGAAAGGAGAGTTCATGATGAGCATCTCACCCAACACCACCGGTGCTGTCCAGTGTTTCGGTGCCACCCTCTGGCACTCAGGGCATGACTTCACATACCGACGCACATCCTCTGTCATTCCCGGCCAATAGTAATGGCAGGAAATCCGCTGCATGGTGGCGGCAATACCCATGTGTCTACTAAAGGAGATGGTATGCCCCATATAATGAATCTGGGAACGGTGGGCCTTCGGGACGACCAACTGACCGTATAGGTTGTCTCCCCTTCCTGCTCTCCTGTAGAGTATCCTATTCTTCATGTAGTACTGCCCCCGTCCTGGTGGATCAGCACTTTTCTGCAGCTTTTTGTAGCAAGGACGTAAAGTATCATCCTCACTCTGGGCAGTTCGTAGCTCCCCCGGCATTGGGTTAGTCACAATTGCGTCTGCCTCTTCCGTTTTCGTCTGAGAGCGAGTCTGCACTGCTCCCATATGAATTGGCTCCCTGGGCATTCCCAGAAAGACATACCGGAAACCTAGGATGACTGGAAAAATGGGATCGGTCAATACAGCGGCCTTGATGGTGCCGGTGACGTACCGTGACCGAATCTCCACATTAGCAATGGGCAACTTCATGACTACAGCACTCTTCTGTGCAGGCTGTATCTCCATGGTTTCACCTGTGAATTGTTCTGGATGTACCAGATCCGCAGAAATCACGGCCTCCCCGTCCAGTCCTGTGTCGTATAAACACTCCACTTGACGACCGTTAACCTCTACCAATTCCACTACCGGTGGTTTTTCCTGGTCTGGAGTCTCTTCCTCGGCCTCGACCTGTTCGGTGGGCTCCACCTTAGGTTTCCCGGGGCACACGACGAATTTAGAGTCTCCTGACTTTCCCTTGCAGTCAATAGCATTGTGCGTGTTTGACTTGCATTGGTTGCACCATTTCCCTGTCCTAGATTTGCTCTTGCCGGACTTGAGTGAGCTCTCCTGGTGGCGAGCTTCCTTGTTGACCTTGGCATTTTCCGTGACAACCTCCTTGGAAGTCACTTGGCATGCTGCGAAGTGAGGGTTCTTAGCCTTCGATTTGCAGTCCCTCGTATTGTGAGAGGGTGACTTACAAATTGAACACCACTTCTCCGACCACGGTCGTTTTGGTGTAGAGCTTGAAGTGCTCTTGCTTCCCTCCTTCTTCTTCTCCGAACTATCCTCTGATTTTTGCACATAAGGTTCCCACTTTTTGGTTCCTGAGATTTTGGCTTTCTTCTTGTCATGTTTCTCTTGACTTTTGGTGTTGGTGGAAAGGTTTTCCCCTGCCTCCCCATGTACCTCGACGAACCGTTCTGCTAATTTAGTCACGAGGTCAATACGTTCCGCTCCTTGTTCTCCCAGGAACGTCCTGAGAGGTTTAGACATTTGCTTCTTCAGCTGGTCGACCACAATGAGCTCTTCCAGACTCTCATAGTCATGTGCGAACCCAGCCAAATCCATCCACTTATGGAGATAAGATTTTTAGACGCAAACTGTACGCGGCAAACAAACTCCCCCGGTTCTCGTTTCGCTGCTCGAAATTTTTTCCGGTAGGTATGTGATGTTACCTCGAATCTTTTCAGCAGAGCCGTCTTTAATTCGTCATAATTGTTCTCATGTCCTGGTGGCAGGCGAGAATAAACCTCGTATCCGGTCCCGCGTAATCCCTGGGATAGCTTGAGATTCCATTTGTTACACTCCAGACCCATAGCAACAGACATAGCCTCGAAGCGTTGAAGGTACTGGCCAATCTTCTCTTTGCCCTCCTCGTAGACCGCTAAAGGAAACTTCATAGCATGGTACCCATGTCCAACTACTGGTGTTGAGCCTGGGATGGAGGAACCTCCAACTGCTCCCCCAGTTTCTCCATTAGATTGACTCTTCAACTCGAGTTCCCTCATCCGGTACTCGTGCTCCCTTTTCTGAGCTTCTTGTTCAGCTTCCAGTTTCCTAGCTGCTTGCTCAGCTTCAAATTTCTTAGTTGCTTGCTCAGCTTCAAATTTCTTAGCTGCTTGCTCAGATTCCAATTTCTTAGCTGCTTGCTCAGCTTCCAATTTCCTAGCTTCTTGTACCAACTCCATCCTTCTCAATTCCAACTCGGCCTTTCGATCTTCCCTTTCTGCTTGACGATACTCTCTCTCCACTTCCTGTATGTAATCCGTTAGAGCGGACCCCAACAATCCCATGTCTTCCCCCTTTGCCCTTAATTCTAACGTGGTTAGTTTAGGGGTGGCCATTTCACAGAGAGGTAAGCTAGCAGGTCGAGTACAATATAACTGCAAATTACTATACAAATATATGAACAAGTACTATAAATCTAGATATTACCACACACAGCACCTTCACTCAGTGACAAGAGTAGAATCAGGACCACAGACCTATGCAGACGTGTGAAGTGTGAACAGGTAAGATATTAGTCCTAACCCCTATCCACATTCACTCTAGCTGGATTCTCCAATATGATATCTCCCTCTTATAACTAAGGATCCCGTGTCAAAAGACCCTTTTGTCAGAAGATCCCACTGTCAAAGGTTCCTGCTTGCAGGAGATCTCGCTGTCCAAGAATTCCGTTTACGAGAGATCCCGCTGTCCAAAGATTCCGTTTACGAGAGATCCCGCTGTCCAAAGATCCCGTTTACGAGAGATCCCGCTGTCCAAAGATCACGTTATCGAGCCCCCAATAATGTCGTGTCCTCCTTTAAAGTGTCATCCCTGGAGTGAAGAGAGTCGACACCCACATTATAATATTTTTTCCCTTATCAATATCCTGGAGAATCCACCAGCTTCCGTCCAACACACCCCATCAGCCCGTGGACATCTTTTCCTATCACTCTCTCACTGTCGTACTATGCCCCCTCTCATACTTCCCCAACGCAACATACTCAACAACGCTTGCTTCTAAAAATTAATAAAGATTAATTTATTAAAAGAAAAGTGTAACGTATATGAGGCGTGTATGCGAAGAAAATGTGTGACGTGTTCTATAAAGTGTGTAGAATCGGACTCTCAGACAACAACCCAGTCAGCTCATCCTCGCAAGGCTAGACCACAGCACGTTACATCAGAACAGGTACATCTCACCCAGTGCCGAAACCATCTTGCCGGATACTGACTTGCCTCTGTAGACCTCTGGTAATCCCATTTCATGATCATCCGAAATAGACACCGGTGGTAATAACAGTTAATCATGGACCGGTTGCACCCTACACAATGTACGTTCCTATCGTTCCTAAAGAATGCACAAGTCCTTTGTAGAGTGTACACAGTTATTAATGTTAATTATTAATGTACTTGATCCTAACTCGTGTCTATCTAGCCTCAAGTATCATGTCTTGTGTTCTATTACACGAGATTATATCACACTATGTAACGATTATAATTAATGTTCTCGGTTAGTTACTACTGTCTGATGCTGTGTGGTGCATCAACAATCATCACCCCTCTTAGGTAAATCATCTTCCTTCTAGCTTTAGTTACGTTCTGTACGAAACTTTATTGACTGTTCAACTGGTGTTCTTCCGAATGGGATTTGAACCTTTCCTAAAACCTTGTTGAGTTGCCTCGGATCTGGTAGGGAACCTTAGGCAACACTGCAGCTAGATCAAATAACATCCACTCTTGCCATGACAGGCACGTGTAAAATTAAATTAACTCAATTCGCACACGGTAGACATTTTCCAATCGAACCACAGTGCCGAAGCACGTCCACTAAAATCCAAGGTTTGAATTCAACTGTCCTCTCCAATCATGGTTTTCTGGCAAACCCCTAAAATTGTCACGTGACGGTATTGATGTCCTGCAGGTGTTATTTGGGCATATCATCCCCTGTCAAGAATCCATTTTCCCTGGCCTAGTCACTGTCAGAGTTGTCATCACTCGTCTTGACAACCACAACTAGTTAGCGAGTTCCTGGATCCTCCCAACAACAGTTGCCAATAACAAGCCGTCAATCTTCTGTCGACTAGTGACAATCACCGCTGCCATTTCTGTTTGATTTCGGGACACTCTACTGACAGACGGACTGTTTTCGTCCGAGCTGAGTACTTCCGGTTGTCACTGACTGTTGATAAACTGACAAATCGATGTATGCATTCATCTCACTTCCGCTTCCCCTGCACATCTGCAGCTGTTAACTTTGTCTGACCTGTGATGGTGGACATCTGTTTGCCACCATGATCCCACGGGTTCCATCTGTATTCAAATGTTGACAAACTGTCAAAGCGATGCCGGGATTTAGACATCCAATTTGTTTTTACTGTTAGTTAAAATAGTTGTCGCTGGCAGATAGTCCGTTTAATCAGAAAGCCTCTATAATAATCAACTGGGTAAACGTAAGGTTTTATTTTGTGACACCTAAAGTGCCTTCTCACCTGGCAAATCCGTCTTTTCTGCTGCCACATGGATACATAGTGGTTGTGATTTTTAGTGTTGTGCTTTTTTATATTTCGTTGTCGTATCTATCCGTGTTGTCTTGTACTTGACAAAGATTCTGAGAATCGAAACGTCGTTCTGTGTGTCGTATTGTACACGTTTTTGTGTATTTTATTTTATTTTATTTTATTATATTATTCATTTTATATATTTATTGAGTGCTTCTGATTTCGGATTTTCACCTGTATTTCGGGATACGAGATGGATTTCCTTGTAAGGTATGTGCAACGTGTTGATCTTTAGTACGTTTCTTCTCGCAGGAGCTTAATATACCTATTTGTTTCCAGTTCATATTGTTATATCCTGCTGCAGCCGCTGCTTTTTCTGTCTATTCCATATCATTCAATGCTTGAGCATCATTGTTCATGATTTTATTCATGCAATAAAATAAATACATATCGCTTTAAACGTGACTCCCACTGGGTCGTTTAACATAGAAAACATATATCTTACAGAGGGAGCTGTTATAATCCTATTATGTTGTTGTTTAGTTAGTTAGTTAGTTAGTTAGTTAGTCGCAGTTCCAACTTCACAGCAACGGGTCATCCCCATTATGCTCCGTCCCTGTGCCAGTGAATATCATACAAAATGCTCCCCACTGCTCAATGTGAAAAGTAAAAAGACAGGAGTCTTGACAAACAACAGCCCGCACAGATACACTGTTCATAATGCCGCCGCCAGATTGTCAACACAACAGTCCCCCATAAAACACCCAGTTCATTACTGATGGAATCGGCAGTCATTTTCCCAACTGGATGTTTCCTACCCACACAGTCCACGAAATGCAGTTCATCGTCGATGGCAGTGGCAGTCAACCAGAAGCCCAGCAGCCACGTATTTCTGCATAAGGCAAGAACCGGTCAACTCTGGGACATAGCCATCTGCCATCGCTCCGAACATGCAGTCACGTTCCAAAAAACCTCGGGCAGATTCAAAAGCATTTCACACGAAACTCACAGCTCACAGTGTCGCGCCACCCACTCACTCAGTAGCAGGGCGACGGAACCATCAAGCCTCCTTAGTCGCCTCTTACGACATGCGTGGTAGGCTGCAGTGTTGTTATTCTTTGCTTCCCTTATGGGCTCCGGCAACACACGGGTGGTTTGCTGTTTGTCCATCAAGAATGATGATGACCATTCATTTCATCCAGTGGGGTTGAAGGTATGGAGCCGTGGGTTCTAAGATGGCTGATAAGGCCTATTTTGGCTCGAAATGTTCTTTGACAATGTGGGCAAAGAATGCTTGACGTTTCTGGAGGAGGATTTCCTGCAGTGGTTTTTATATCCTGCCTTTTCTTCACAGCTCTTGCAGTCCTGGTTGCCTCACATATGACTGCACCCTTGCGTAATGATGCACGCCACGAATTTCGGTCTCTGGCTGCAGCCTCCCATGTGTCATGATGAATTCCAAAAGCATTCAGTGAGATTTTCAGAGTGTCTTTAAAGCGTTTCCTCTGGCCACCTTGGGAGCGTTTACCACAACACAGTTCGCCGTAAAAAATTCGTTTAGGGAGCCTGTGTGTATAATCCTATTACACGTGTCAGAAAGTGCTGATACGACATATTGAAGCGTGGTAGGGCAGTAAAGAGGATGGAAAGTAAACTGTTAAACAGAACTATTACTTCCGTCGGCGTGTGCGCAGAACGCTTCTGGCAGAGAATAGGCTGGAAAAGCAAACTCCCAAAGAGCAAGTCAGCATTAGAAAATAAAGGATACTGTTAACAGGGAAAGCTAATCCACACGCATCATTCAGTGCAGCATTACTAGAAGTAGTGTGTATGGACTACGCTTGAGTTCAAAGCGAGCGAGCGCAAAAAAGGTGGGGGGGGGGGGGGCAATCTAGACTTACGATGTTTGAGGCAGCAATGACAAAATGGGGGAAGGAGAGGGAAACAGAATGTGGGTGCGAACGGACATCACAAGTATGTACATACAAGAAATCGTCACTGATAAAAATGACGGGGAAACGACCGAACGACCGAACTAACTAACTAACTAACTAACTAACTAACTAACGAACAGACGGACGGACGGACGAACGGACGAACAGACGACAGGACGAACGGACGACCGAACGACCGAACTAATTAACTAACTAACTAACTAACTAACTAACTAACTAACTAACTAACTAACTAACTAACTAACTAACTAACTAACTAACTAACTAAGTAACTAATTAAGCAACAAACCAACCAACCAACCAGCCAACCGACCAGCCAACCAACCAACCAACCAACCAACCCATTCCGACTTCAGAGGTACTTGTAATTTACGTCCCCAAGTCAAGGACGATAGGTCAACATTTTACTCCAACTGTCCGGTGTATAGTGGTTGAACACTTTACCTCGGATCCAGAGATGCTTGTCACCCGGGACTTCCGAAGAGAAGCAAGCCACTCTGCACGAAGCTTGCCTGTCCTCACCCTACTCAGCATGCTTTCTGAGTCAGTTACAATCACGATGAGTGTGTGTGTGTGTGTGTGTGTGTGTGTGTGTGTGTGTGTGTGTGTGTGTGTGTGTGTGTGTGTGTGTGTGTGTGTGTGTGTGTCGTATTCTCCATCCAGCGGAAAGCTGCACTGACCGCCTCCACCTCCATTCTTAAGCTAGATGTTGTGGTATCATATGCCAGGCTCTCCTGCACCAAACGTCGACCATTAGCTTTTGCTAAGAACCCCAAGGCACTTCTCCTGCCTCTCAACACCGAACCATCTGTGTATATAATCACATCACCCGGGCGAGCATTATCCTGAATTAGTTGCTGGATTTCCACTTCCGTGGCCCCTGCTGGCCACTCCCTGCTCAATGTGATTATAACTCTGCACAAGTCTGACTGCTCCGCTGGCACTCTGACCCACTCCACTCCTCGCCTAATATCCTCCAAGATGCACACCTGTCTGATCGTATCCTCCGCCTGAGCCATCCATGATTTCCCTCTTATCAGTCGCTGACCCTTAACTGCGTCCAGCGCCTATTGCAACGGGTGATCTGTGTGATGATCCACCTGAGAATGCGGACATCGGAACCAGTGTGCGTATGTCCTGTCTCAAGGATCACCATTATTGCAGGTGATGATCCACCTGAGAATGCGGACATCGAAACCAAGGCATGCATGTCCTGTCCTGTCTCAAGGCTCACCATTATTGCAGGTATTATTCAACATCTATAAGCCACACTGACCAGAGTACAACCAGCTGCACTGATTGATTGATTGATTGATTTAGGAATCGACATCACAGCATTCGGGGCATTCCCATAAGTGCTCCGTCCCCATCCTCAGCAGCCAGCGAAGAGTTCCAACACCAATAGTGCCAGTAGCACTCTGATTATAAGTCCGTCTCGCCTTTCCTTTGAGCGTTGAGCGTCGGCCAGATCCCTTCGTCACTCCTCGTTGTCTCATTCTTGCCAGACCATGGTAATCCATTTGCTCCTCCGAGGTGTGCAAGTGATCCCACAAGGTCGCAACCACGTCTGCCTTGTCAAGTATCAATACTCCACCAAGTTCTGCAGAGCCAGCCAATCTGTCCGCCTATTCATTTCCCAGCACACCGGCATGCCCCGGAGAAAAGATCCTGGTGATGCTTGTCAAGAAAATAGCACAAAAAGTTTACCAACTTGCTAAAATTCAGCACTTCTTGGACGAAAGCACACGAAAAATATTCTATACATGCTATATCCAATCACATCTCGATTACTGTTCCACAGTTTGGGATGGTTGCCCTAAATCTAATTTAAAACGACTATGTTCTCTACAAAACCGTGCTATTCGTCTGGTTTCTGACATAAAGCACGTTGAAAGTAATAATTTGTACAGTCATCTAAGACTTCTACCACTTCAAAAGCGCTTCCTTTTCAACAAAGCCAAATTAGTGAACAAAATTATATCTCAAAATACCCCAGAGTATCTTCTGCCGCTGATTCAATCTAATGCAATGAACAGCAAGCGCTTAAGTTTGTTACATGTCTCAAAGCCTAGATTGGACCTATACAAAACATGTTTTGCCTATTCTGGTGCTCACTTATGGAATGATCTGCCTCCAGATCTGAAAACTCCAATGAGTCCCTACACATTTAACCGAAAACTCTTTCAATACTTAATCCATACCGACTATATGCCGCCATAATTCATTTACTGGTATAATTGTTCATTATAATCGTTCATTATAATTGTTTAACTATAATTGTTCACTATATATGTGTGTGCGTGTGGGAGCGAGAGAGAGAGAGAGAGAAAGAGAGAGAGAGAGAGAGAGAGAGAGAGAGAGAGAGAGAGAGAGAGAGAGAGAGAGAGAGAGAGAAAGTGGGTGTCAGAGAGAGAGAGAGAGTGAATGTGTGTGTGCGTGCGTGTGTGTGGAGAGAGTGATTGAGCGAGAAATGGTAGGGGAATGTGTGAGTGCATGCATTCGTACGTGTATGTGTGAGAGTGAGTGAGGGAGTGTTTGCGTGCGTGCGTGCATGCGTTTATGCGTATGTGTATGTGTGAGAGAGTGTGATTGAGAGAGTGAGTGTGTGTGTGAAGGATTGTGTGTGAGAGTGAGACAGTGCGAGAATTGATGTGTTAGTGTGTGTTGTGTGTCAGCGCGCGCATGCGTGTGAGTGTGTGTATATGAAAGAATACAGAGAGAGAGAGAGAGAGAGAGAGAGGAGAGAGAGAGAGAGAGAGAGAGAGGAGAGAGAGAGAGAGAGAGAGGAGAGAGAGGCGAGAGAGAGAGAGAGCTGACCAGATGCATGTCATGTAACACGCATGTTATGTAACACGCGAATCCCTATGTTTGTGTATTCTCATCTGTCATATTATCAGTTAAATACCATTTGATTTTATGTATTTGATTGTATACATTTGATCATGTATAATATAAACTTATGTACATTACTGTAGTTTGAGTGAGAGAGTCAGTGAGTGTGAATGAGAGACAGAATGAGTGAGCATGAGAGTGAATGTGTGTGTGTGTGTGTGTGTGTGTGTGTGTGTGTGTGTGTGTGTGTGTGTGCCTTCTCTGTGTGTATCTCTGTGTGTGGGAGCATCACTATGTTTTACGTCACATACTTTTTATGTACATATTTTTCTCCATGTTTAACATTTTTATGAGACTGCTCATGACAATTGTCAGTGTATGTGTGTGAGTAAAGTGTGGGAGTTTGTTCATACTAGTTTCAATGCTAACGTGATACATTTTGTATGTGTCTAGATGTGAGGAGGTGTGAGTGTGTGTGGAGGATGTGTGTGAGTGTGGGGATATGTGTGGGTGGGGGTATGCGTTTGGATGGGTTGGGGTGTGTGGGCTTTTGTGGGTAGTGATATTTGTGGGAGTTGGTGGGATGTGTGGATGGATGGTGGGGGTGAAAGTAGGGGTGTGGGAATGGGTGTGGAGGATGTGTGTATGGGTGGAGGATATGTGTATGGGATGGGTGTTGGGTGTGTGTGTTTATGTGGGTGGAGATGTATGGGTGGTTTGAGGAAGTATGTGTGGGTAGCTGGGTTGTGTGGGTAGGGGATTGTGTTGGGTGGAATTGGGGATGCAAGGGCGGGTGGGGAGAAGTGTATGATGTGTGGGTTTGAGACATGTGTGCGGTGTGTGGTGGGGGATGTGTGCATGGTGTGTGGGTGGGGTGTGGTGGTATGGGTGAGGATATGTGTGTGGGTGGGGGATAGTGTGTGGTGTGGGGATGTGTGTGATGGGTGCGGGAAATGTGTGTATGGGTGGGGTATATGTGTGGGTGAGTAGGGGTTGTGTGGTGGTTGGGGGAAGTATGTGGGCGTGTGTGGGTGGGAGATGTGTGCGTGGATAGGGAATGTGAGGGTGGGGGTGTGTTAGTGGCTTAGGGATGTGTAGGTGGGTGAGGGATGTGCATGTGTCGGGGTGGGATGCGTGAGTGGGTGGAGGATAAGTGTGGGTAGGGATATTGTGATCGAGAGATGTTTGGTTGGGGGTGTGTGGGTGCGTAGTGGAGGATGTGTGCGTGAGTGAGTGTGTGTTGGTGGACGGGTAGGGAATGCGTGTGTGGGTGGGAAGAGGTGTGTGGTGTGTTGGTTAGGGATATTGTGTGGGTGAGGTATGTGTGTGTGGATGGGGATTTTTGTGGTGTGTGGGTGGGGTTATGTGGGGTGGATGGGTAAGGATATCTGTGTGGGTGTGGGTGGGAATATTGTGTGGTATGTGTGTGGTGTGTAGGTGGGGATGTGTGGTGGTATGTGGGTGTGGGATGTCTTGGTGAGGGATATGTGTGTGTGCGGTGCGTGGGTTGGGAATATTGCGTGGTAGGGGATGTATGTGATGCGCGGGTGGGGGATTGTGTAGTGGGGGATTGGGTTAAGGCATGGTAATGGGTGGGTGGAGGATGTATGTGTGGGTGGTGGGGTGTGTGTGTGAGTGGATTGGGGATGTATGGGTAGTTAGGGAGATGTGTTGTGTGTGGGGGGGGGAGGGGGGATTGTGTGCGTCGGGGGGAAATATGTGGTCAATGGAGATGTGGCTGGGGGATGGGTGGTTTGAGGTGTGGATGGGAGAGGATGTGTGGGTTAGGATGTGTATGTGGGGTGGCGTGGGATATGTGGGTTGGTGGGGGAATGTTTGTGAGTGGCGAGTGTGTTTTGGTTGGGGGAACAGGTGAGGGGAGTGTGGGTGGGGGATGTGCGGGAGGGAGATGGGTCGGTTGGTGGGGTATGTATGTGTCCCTTGGTGTGCGTGTGTGTGGGTAGATGGGGGTGTATGTGGGTGGGGTGATGTATGGGTACGTGGGAGATGGGCCTCATAACATGGTAATTTGCCTTGTTTATGGTTACAACATTCATTTCACAATGTTTATTTTTCTTCCTATGTAAATGTATAATACTCTTGATGAACGAAAGACGAGTGATTGGAAGGGCCGAATGTAAGACGGGCCTGCGCGCAAATATTGTGACCCTAATAAAGTTGATTTGATTTGATTTGATTTGTCACCCGTGACCTCCGAAGCGAAGCAAGCCACTCCGCACGAAGTCTGCCCGTCCCCACCCTCGTCAGCATGCTTTCTGAGTCAGTTACAATCACGATGTGTGTGTGTGTCGTATTCTCCATCCAGCGGAGAGCCGCAGTGGCTGCCTCCACTTCCATTCTTAAGCTGGATGTTGTGGTATCATATGCCAGGCTCTCCTGCCCCAAACATCGACCATTAGCTTTGGCTACGAAACCCCAGCCACTTCTCTCACCTCTTGACACCGAACCATCTGTGTAGATAATCACATCACTTGAGTGAGCATTGTCCTGAATTAGTTGCTGGATTTCCACTTCCGTGGCCCCTGCTGGCCACTCCCTGCACTCCCGGCTTAATGTGATTATAACTCTGCACAAGTCTGACTGCTCCGCTGACACTCTGACCCACTCCTCTCCACGCCTAATGTTCTCCAACGGGTTCACCTGTCTGATCGTATCCTCCGCCTGAGCCATCCATGATTTCCCTCTTATCAGTAGCTGACCCTTAACTGCGTCCAGCGCCTCATGCAGTGGGTGGTCTGTGTCTGCACTAGGACGGACCAGTGTTGCCATCTGGACGCTTTTCGCACTAAATTTAGTGCTTTTTGAAGTCATTTAGTGCCAAAATTGTGCATATTGCGCGACCGCGCGAATTTGGTGCTTCACAATTTTTTTGGGGTGCTTTTTTGGGGTGGGTAAAAATTACTTTAAAAATCATTTTGGGAACACTAAAAAGCCGAATTTGAACTGAAGCGAGGGAGTAAAACAGTCTTACTACATTAATGCCCAATATTCACGTAATTTAACTCCCTTTAATACGATTCAGTTGAAGTGAGTGGCACGTGCAGGCAATACGCAATGCGTTAAAAGATTGTTTAAACAAGAATGGGCTTGAGTTGCAAAGACTTGTTGCACTCGGCACTGACAATGCATCTGTCATGACAGGTGTAAACAATGGAGTATATACAACATTCACAACATATACACACTCGCTACCGCCACAGGTAAAAGTTATTATGCCTTTTTAAAGCACAAACTATCGTCTGTCAAGACGGCAAGGTGCCAATGATATACAACATTAAAATCCGAACTCCTCATCTGGTACTAGTTAGGTGTGTATGTCATTCCCTTCTTCAGCTGGCAGTGCCACATTTTTGTAAAACAATTGGCACCTTTTCCCCCCAATTGGGTGATTTGGTGGGCAACCCAGC
>JACEFZ010016443.1:0-16214 GCA_014155875.1 Cepaea nemoralis
AGGTTAATTTAGTTTATAATAGTATAAAAATAAAATTGTTTAATTCTGTCGTAGAAACTTTGTAGACTGTTGATTTGATTCTCTTGTGGAAGTCGTCTAAAAGTGAATATATTTTGTGCAGGTTCGATTAGTTTTATCGTAAATATGAAGAAATGTGTTTATAATTATTCACTGAGCAGATTTTCTTGAACATCAGGATTGCTCAATCAATAGTGAACTGGACTCTGGAAACAACATTAAGCCAACAGGACGATGGATCAAACCCTGACTATGACTTTATATTTAAAAAAGGAAAATGAAAATGCAGAATGTAATAATGAAATAATAATATGAAAATGCAGAATGTAATAATGAAATAATAATATAAAATAGTAAAATAAAATAATAATGAAGAATCTAAAATGTTGGTGAATGTTGCGGGAGAAAATAATTGGAAAACGTTCAGGGGAAATAAAAATACGAGGGCAATTTAGGGAGAAATTTGCGGTTAAAAAAAAAAGCAAAAAAAGTTATATAAAGAAAATAAAGTCGGACGTCGGTGGGCGCGCGGACGTCGGTGGGCGCGCGGACGTCGGTGGGCGCGCGGACGTCGGTGGGCGCGCGGACGTCGGTGGGCGCGCGGACGTCGGTGGGCGCGCGGACGTCGGTGGGCGCGCGGACGTCGGTGGGCGCGCGGACGTCGGTGGGCGCGCGGACGTCGGTGGGCGCGCGGACGTCGGTGGGCGCGCGGACGTCGGTGGGCGCGCGGACGTCGGTGGGCGCGCGGACGTCGGTGGGCGCGCGGACGTCGGTGGGCGCGCGGACGTCGGTGGGCGCGCGGACGTCGGTGGGCGCGCGGACGTCGGTGGGCGCGCGGACGTCGGTGGGCGCGCGGACGTCGGTGGGCGCGCGGACGTCGGTGGGCGCGCGGACGTCGGTGGGCGCGCGGACGTCGGTGGGCTTGATGTGGCATATGTGCATCTGAAGATGCATGCGCGGATTCATAATTCAGGTGCCTAATTTGGCTGGTAGTGCACACACGTGCTTAATTTGGTAGGTGCATCATTTGATGGGTGGGTAATTTGGTAGTTATAATTGCAGTTGCATAATTTGAAATGGGCATAATTTGGATGCGCAGGTGCATAATATGGTTGGGGCTTGCTTGGTATGTTCTTGCGCAAGTGTGTAATTTGTTTGGTGTGCACGTAGGTGCATAATTTGGTAGGTGTACGCGCCGGTGCATATTATATTTGGTGTAATGCGCAGGTTCATAGTTTGGTAGGTGAATGCGCTAGTGCGTAATTTGGTAGGTGTGCATGCAGGTGCGTAATAGGTCCGTACACAGATGCGTAATTTGGTAGACACGGGAAAAATGGTCCACGACTAACATTCATATGATGCCACAGAAAGATGGTCCACGAAACACATTCGTATGTTGCCACAGGAAAAATAGTCCACGACTCACATTGGTAAGTTGCCACAGGAAAGATGGTCCACGACCTCTATTCATTTGCTGACGCAGGAAAGATGCTCCACGACTCACATATGTGTCTGAAAATCTCAATGAATGCTTTTGGAATTCAACATGACACCTGGGAGAATGCAGCCAGAGACCGAAATTCGTGGCGTGCATCATTACGCAAGGGTGCAGTCACGTGTGAGGTAACCAGGACTGCAAGAGCTGTGAAGAAAATGAAATGCAGAATGTAATAATGAAATAATAATATAAAATAGTAAAATAAAATAATAATGAAAAATCTAAAATGTGGGTGAATGTTGCGGGAGAAAATATTTGGAAAACGTTCAGGAGAAATAAAAATACGAGGGAAATTTAGGGAGAAATTTGCAGTTTTAAAAAAAAAGCAAAAAAAGTTATATAAAGAAAATAAAGTCGATGCGCCGATGTCGGTGGGCGCGCGGATGTCGGTGGGAGCGCGGATGTCGGTGGGAGCGCGGATGTCGGTGGGCGCGCGGATGTCGGTGGGCGCGCGGATGTCGGTGGGCGCGCGGATGTCGGTGGGCGCGCGGATGTCGGTGGGCGCGCGGATGTCGGTGGGCGCGCGGATGTCGGTGGGCGCGCGGATGTCGGTGGGCCGCGCGGATGTCGGTGGGCGCGCGGATGTCGGTGGGCGCGCGGATGTCGGTGGGCGCGCGGATGTCGGTTGGCGCGCGGATGTCGGTGGGCGCGCGGGATGTCGGTGGGGCGCGCGGATGTCGGTGGGCGCGCGGATGTCGGTGGGCGCGCGGATGTCGGTTTACACTTTGCCATAACGGCTAGTTAATATTAAATTAATCTAACACTGTAGAGCTCTCCCACAAACACATCCATCATAATCCACGGTTTTAGTTCAACTCCCTTCTCCAATCATGGTTTATGGCAAAACCTAAAATTGGTCACGTGACGGTATTGATGTCCTGCAGGTGTTATTTTGGCATATCCATCCATTGTCAAGAATCTATCCTCCCTGGATTAGTCATTGTCAGAGTTTTTATCACTTGTTATAGACATCCCCAACAAGCTAGCGAGTTACTGTATGATCCTAACAACAGTTTTCCATAACAAGCTGCCAATCTGCGTGATGTCCCGGAACTCCAATTGACAAACGGACTGTTTTCTTCCGAGCTGAGTACTTCCGCTCTCAATCCACCTGTTTATGAACTGTCAAAGCGATGTATGATTCAGCTCACTCACTTCCTCTACACATCTGCAGCTGTTAACTTTGCCCGACCTGTGATGGCTGACATCCGATTGCAACCGGGATCCGACGGTTTCCATCTGTATTCGAATGTTGACAAACTGTCAAAGCGATGCAGGGACTTGTCTCACTCACCACCGAGTGTTCCCAATCCGTCGACCAGATGTAAACACGTGCAGTTACATTTTTCTGGATTTGTTGAAACAACCTTTGGCCTCGAACAGGCCGCTAATTCAGAACGCCTTTTATTCTCATCACGGGGTAAATCACGTGGGTCTATTATGCGACACTCTTAAAGATAAGGAACTAAGTGTTGAGTCAGTGAGCCACTATCATCCTCATTAAAAGCCTCGCCGACTGGCATGGGCAATCATGCTTTTCCACATTATGCAATGTCCAATGGCATGTACCAATTTGTGTGTTGACGCTCTTCTTTGCCATGGCACAAGGCTGCCTAGAACTTTCTCTATCTGTCTTTATCTCTTCTTCTTCTTCTTTTTCAGCGTTCCGAGCCATTGAGGTTCTTTGCTGCAGATACAATCCGTCTCCATTCGTCTCTCTGGTTGACCTTCTCTTGCCAGTCGTTGATTCCAAGTGCTTGTAGGTCTGTATATATATTATCTCTCCACCGTCTTCTTGGTCTACCTCGGGGTCTACGGTCGTTTATTTCCTGAGTGTAAGCGAGTTTTGTTTCCCTATTATCTTCCATTCTTTCTATATGCCCCAGCCATTGTAGTCTATTAGCCTTCATGATACCAGTGATTAGCGGGGACTTAAACAGATCATAAATGTCTTTATCTCTCTTTCCCTCAAATTCTGCCAGTATGTATTTTTCCTTTTCTGTTTTGCGCTGGCTCGCTTTAAACTCAAGCGTAGTCCATACACACTACTTCCACTAATGCCGGACTGAATTTTGCCTGTGGATTCGCTTTTACCTGTTAATAGTGTCCCTCGCCATCAGGCGAACCCACTCTGACTTCAGAAATACTTGTAATTTACATCCCCAAGTCAAGGACGAGAGGTCAACATTTTAGTCCAACTGTCTGGTGTAGGGGTTGAACCCCTTACCTCAGCTTTAGGACACTGGATGTTTAAGAACACATTCGGCCATGGTGATCTGCATCCTGCCAATTGTCACTATATGTTCTAGTTTTTGTTTTCTCATATGATTGATTGATTGACTGATTGATTGATTGATTGATTGACTGATTTAGGAACAAGCATCACGGCATTCGGGGCATTCCCATAAGCGCTCCGTCCCCATCCTCAGCAGCCAGCGAAGAGTTCCAACACTAACAGTTCCAGTAGCAATCTGATTATATGTCCGTCTCGCCTTTCCTCTGAGCGTCGATCGTCGGCCAGATCCCGTCGTCACACCTCACTGTCTCATTCTTACCAGACCATGATGATCCATTTGCTCCTCCGATGAGTACACGTGCTCCCACAAGGCCGCAACCAAGTCTCCCTTGTCATGCATCAATACTCCACCAAGTTTTGCAGAGCCAGCCAATCTGTTCGCCTGTTCATTCCCCAGCACACCTGCATGCCCCGGAGAAAAGATCCAGGCGATGCTTGCCACCCATGACACTCTGCCCGAAGCTGCCTGTCTTCACCTTACTCAGCATGCTTTCTGAGTCAGTTACAATCACGAAGATGTGAGTGTATCGTATTCTCCATCCAGCGGAGAAGCTGCACTGACTGCCTCCACCTCCATTCTTAAGCTAGATGTTGTGGTATCATATGCCAGGCTCTCCTGCACCAAACGTCGACCATTAGCTTTTGCTTTAAAAAAAAAAAAAAACCAGGCACTTCATCTACCTCTCAACACCGACCCATTTGTTTAGATAATCACATCACCCGAGCGAGCATTATCTGAATTAGTTGCAGGATTTCCACTTCCATGGCCCCTGCTGGCCACTCACTGCACTCCCGGCTCATGTGATTATCACCCTGCACAGGTCTGACAGCTCCGCTGGCACTCTGACCCACTCCTCTCCTCGCTTAATGTTCTCCAAGATGCACACCTGTCTGATCGTATCCCCCGCTTGAGCCATCCATGATTTCCCTCTTATCAGTCGCTGACCCTGTTTTCTCATAATGTAGCTAAAATACGGAGTGATTATACAAAAAATTGTGTGAATAGTACGAACCGCTATACATTTGTGGCTGGTCACGTGATGTCTACTTCCTTTTGACTATATTATTAATGTTTGAGGTACTACCATTGTGTTCTCGGTAGTGTAGTGGTTAGTCAGGCGGGAGACTGGGGTTCGACTCCCCGCCAGCATTTTATTTTTACTTTTAATTTTTTTTTTAATTTTCAATCAGTCAGGTGCCGTCTCCACAATGAAGGTTGGCTGCAATGGATCTCCAACACTGTCCTCTCGCCCTGATTGTACATTCTGTCAGGCTGATGGTCGTCCATCTCTTGAAGTTATCTTCCTACTTGTATCGTTGTCTACCTCTTGCTCGCCTGCCCTCAAGTATGGTTTTTATAAGAGTATCATGTCTTTTAACGTGGTCGAAATATTTCACGTCTCCTCTTTATTTCTTTCATCAACTTTCTCTTCATTCCCAGTTTTTCTAGAACCTCTGCATGTGATATATCACTGTATGTAGAGTGTGTCCTTGTCGACAAATATTGTCTTTGTGAGGTTTGAAGAAAAAGAACTTGCAAAAAAAAAAAAAAAAGACAGACAAGAAGAGAGAATAATAGTCTTCTTCAAATTTTTGTGTTTAGCGGCTCGTACTATTCACAAAATTTTGTGCCGAATAATCACGTGACCAGCCACACATTTTTGTGTATAGCGGCTCGTACTATACACAAAATGTTGTGAATAGCGGCTCCCGCTAAAATATGATGACTGTCTCTTTCTGGTGTTTGTGGTTTTGTAGGTGTCTCCATATCTTTGTCACATTCACAATATTTAGATTACTTGTTTTAGCGGTCCTAAGAATTTTCAGTATTCTTGTATAGAACCGCCGGCTCCATGGTGAACGATTTACGGACGCAGTTCGTAATCCCGCATACTGCGTTCGAAACGCAGCTGCGGGCGATTTGGCAGTATTTGGCCTTGCGTTGGTTTTTTATGAAATGGTACGGGCGCCGGTCGCTCAGAAAGCAATGGCAAACTAATAAACGTAAACTTGCCAAGAGATCACAAACAGCATTTCTCAAAAATGCTGGAGTAGACTGCAACATCCTGTAAAATGATATGCAACTAACTTTGCATAGAACCACACGAGATTGTTTTGCTTGTTCAGTAATTGACCAGGATTCACGATCATATGTTACGAATGGTTCTTTGTAACATGCTCATATTATTTTTCTAACTTCCACTGACAAGGATTTATTGCATAAGCTGCTCATTTTATAAAATGCCGTTTTGGCTTGTCCTATTCTGTATCTCTGTGACGCATCTTCCATATGTTATTTATGTGGAGCCTAGATACGTATTAGTTCCACACAGCCTGAGAATTCACTGGGCCAGTCTATGGTTCTGAATTTGCTGCACAGAGGTCATTCCAGCAGGAAATGTTCAATAATTAGCTTGTGTAGTCCACAAGCACATATAAAACCATACATCATCATTGGCACCTTGCCGTCTTGACAGACGATAGTTTGTGCTTTAAAAAGGCATAATAACTTTTAACTATGGCGGTAGCGAGTGTGACTGATAAGGCCAATTTGCGCTGTAAATGTCCGTTCACAGTGGGTGCATGTGAACACGTGGTCATTTCCACCATCATGCACCATCTTACGTCTCAAACGCTTGGTGTGTGACTTTTCTGCAATAATTTTCTCCTTTGACTTTATTCCATTTCTGATATTTGCCCTCCATGCAACACGTTCAGCGGCGACTTGCTCCCAATGTGCATTATCAATGCCTGTATCAATCATGTCCCGCTTACACACATCTTTGTATCGTAGTAGAGGCCGACCCTGAGATCTCTTACCCATCTGTAATTCACCAAAAAAGATATCCTTTGGTATTCTACCATCATCCATCCTCCTAAGATGTCCTATCCATCTAAGTCTACGAAGACTGAGCATGGAATAAACTGTCACACAACCTGATCTTTCCAATACTTCAGTATTTGTGATTTTGTCTTGCCACTTAATACCAAGAATTCTTCGCAGACACCGCATATGAAAGCTGTTTAAATTGTTCTCTTGGTGTGAGTAAGTTGTCCAGGTTTCACTGCCATAGAGAAGAGTACTAAGGACACAGGCTTGATAGACAAGGACTTTTGTTTTGGCAGTAAGCTTCCTGTTCTCCCAGACTCTTTTTCTTAGCCTGTTCATTGTTGTTGCTGCCTTACCAATCCGGATGTTGATTTCCTGATCTAGGGATAATTTGCTATTTACCACTGATCCTAGATATGTAAAATGGTCTACTATCTCTAGTTCGGCGTCGTCAATAAAGATTGATGGTACCCCATGTGCACCTTGTGACATAATCTGTGTCTTCTTTTTGCTAATTGTTAAACCAAATTCAGAACAAGCATTGGAGAATGCAGATAGTAGACATTGCAATTCTTCCTCAGAGTGGGTCGTAACTGCAGCATCATCTGCAAAAAGCAACTCTCTGATCAGTACCCTCCTAATTTTGGTCTTAGCCTTCAATCTCTGAGCATTGTAGAGGCCGCCATCTGAGCGTGAGTGAATGTATATACCACCATCCTGATCACGAAATGCATATTTCAGTAGAAGTGAAAAGTATATTCCAGAGAGGGTGGGAGCTAGTACACAACCTTGCTTAACTCCACTCTTGATTTCAAATTCTTCAGAAGTTGCACCATCAAACTTGATTATACCCTTCATGCCTGTGTGGAACGATTCCACAATGGACAGAAGAGTTGGTGGGCAGCCAATCTTCTTTAGTGCCTTGAACAGACCCTCACGACTGACCAAATCAAATGCCTTTGTGAGGTCGATGAAGGCAATAAACAGTGGTTGATTCTGCTCACGGCATTTTCTTGCATTTGTCGCAATGAGAATATCATATCAGTGGTAGACCGGTTCTGTCGAAAGCCACACTGTGATTCAGGGTAGACTTGATCTCCTAGGACTTGAAGTCTGCGCAGAACAATTCTGGCAAATACTTTTCCAACAATACACAGAAGTGAGATACCCCTATAGTTGTTGCAGTCGCTCCGATCGCCCTTGTTCTTGTACAGCGTTATTATGTTTGAATCTTTGAAATCCTGTGGGACTTGTCCTTCGCGCCAGCATAGCTCTATTAACTGGTGGATCTGTAGAGTGAGTGTGTCTTGCCCACTCCTGATAACCTCTATTGGAATCCCATCCTTACCTGGAGCCTTGCCAGATGCAAGTTCATTTATAGCACACTTAACTTCTGGTAGACCGGTTCTGTCGAAAGCCACACTGTGATTCAGGGTAGACTTGATCTCCTAGGACTTAAAGTCTGCGCAGAACAATTCTGGCAAATACTTTTCCAACAATACACAGAAGTGAGATACCCCTATAGTTGTTGCAGTCGCTCCGATCGCCCTTGTTCTTGTACAGCGTTATTATGTTTGAATCTTTGAAATCCTGTGGGACTTGTCCTTCGCGCCAGCATAGCTCTATTAACTGGTGGATCTGTAGAGTGAGTGTGTCTTGCCCACTCCTGATAACCTCTATTGGAATCCCATCCTTACCTGGAGCCTTGCCAGATGCAAGTTCATTTATAGCACACTTAACTTCTGTTATGGTGGGAAGTATGTCCAGGTGGTCAAGAGTTGGTAGAGCCTCTATGGCGTTGAGGGCATCATCCGCTAGTTTGGTCTCACTTGATTAAAGCTCCAAATAGTGCTCTACCCATCTGTTCATCTGCTGTTTCTTATCAGTGATGACTTCTCCAGTCAAGGTTTTCAATGGTGCACTTCTTTTGATCACTGGACCACAGGCTTTCTTTATTCCTTCATACATGCTTCTTATGTCTCCCTTATCACTTGCGATTTGAATGGACTCACATAACTTGATCCAATAATCATTTGCACACTGCCTGGCAGCCTTTTGCACATCCTTCCTAGCTTGCCTTAGCTCACTCAGAGTGTTACGCGTTGGTCTTTCCTTGTTTCTTAAGAGAGCTTTCTTCTTCTTATCAATCAAGGGCTGCAGAGTCTCGCTGTTGGCCGCAAACCAGTCCTGCCTCTTATGATCCACAGTGCCGTAAACCCCTACGGCAGTTTTATAAAGAGTTTCCTTAATGTGACCCCACTTTTCATTTACTGTACAATTTTCTGGTGTATCAGTGAAAGCGTCTTCAAGTTGCTGTTGAAACTGAAAGCACTTTTCAGGATCATGAGTGTTAATAATATTAATCCTGGGGCTAGATTTGTGTTTAGCTGTGTAGATTCTCTTTGGTCTCAGCCTAACCCTTGCAACAACCAAAGAATGATCCGTATCACAGTCAGAACTGTGGTAACTACGAGTCAATGATATATGGTTCAGATGTTGTCTCCGTGTGATGATGAAGTCCAGCTGGTGCCAATGGCCGGATCTTGGATGTTTCCATGTGACCTTATGCATCTCTTTTGTTTTAAAAAAAGAGTTTGTAATACATAGGTCATTACTGGTGCAATGCTCCAGCAGCCTTTGCCCATTTTCATTCATGCGACCGATGTTGTATTTTCCAAGGCACACTGGCCATGAACTCGAGTCCTTGCCCACACGAGCATTGAAATCACCGAGCATATAAATGTAGTCAGATTTTGGAACTGCCTTGATCACGGAGTCTAACTCCTCATAGAACAAATCCTTCACATCATCAGAGGAATCGAGTGTCGGTGCATATGCAGTAATAATGGTGGCAAACCCACAAGAGGTTGCCAAGCGCAGGGATAATAGTCTTTCATTTCCTCCTGCTGGAATTTCAATAGTCCCCAGTAGCGAATTCTTCACTGCAAAGCCCACACCAGTGTTGCCTTTTTTCTGCCTGCCCTCTACCCTTCCAGAAAAAGGTGTAGTTGTTTTCCCTGAGTGACCCTTCCTCAGCGAGGCGAGTCTCCTGCAGGCCAGCAATATCAATGTTAAGACGATTGAGTTCGGCATCAATCACAGCCGTTTTTCTCACATCGCCAATATTGGTCAAGTCAGTGGAAAATCCTGGACACATGGTTCTCACGTTCCAGGTTGCAAGCCGTAGCTTGAGGTTTCTATTTTTATTTTTGTTTGTACCTGGTGCATTGGTTTTACAGCCTGCGATTCAGATTTTGTCCTAGCCCCAAGCACCCATTGAAGCAGGCAGGCTGTGGCGGATCAGCACCCAATTGGCTGGGGGCTGCCCAGCTTGAGGCGGGCGGTAGCTGATCAGTGACACCTATAGGTGTCTCCCACCGTCAGAGGCAACGCGTGGCGCCCCATGTCTACGCCAACTGACAAGGACTTATAACCCGTAACAGTTGCCTCTCGCTTTGATTCCGAGACCAGTTAAGACCAGGGATGGAGTTATTGCCTCTCCATAGCACAAAGCCTGGGCTAAAATATAGAGATCATGTGTTGCCCATGCAGCATGATCCCTCTCTCGGCCTGCCTAGTTCACTCCAGAGGAAAGGTAACACCCCTACATCTGGAACAAGACAAGCTGCAGAAGCTGCCGGATCAGCAAAGCAATGCTCTAACTGTCCGCCTGTCGGAGCTTCGATCCTAGACCAGCTGTCAACCAAGGCTTAGGGCCTGGTCTGCCCTGCCATGACAATTTTGTCTTTAGCTTGCATTTCCTCGCACCAGGGTAAGGATTGTACCCTCCCAATTGCGCTCTTCCGCCCGAAGCCATTGGCACAATGTGGGGTGGCGGGTTAGGTAAGCGCCGCCCAACGTTCGGCGCTAACAGAAAAGCGCCGAAAACCATACAATATTAAACTAAACAACACATGATTTTTTGGGGCCGTTAGCTCACTTTTGAACTCAAGCGTAGTCCATACACAATTCTAATAGTGCTGGACTAAATTTTTTGTGTGGATTAACTTTCCCTATTAACAGTGTCCCTCGCCATCAGGCGAACCCACTCCGACTTCAGAAGTACTTATAATTTATGTCCCCAAGTCAAGGACGACAGGTCAACATTTTAGTGCAGCTGTCTGGTGTAGGGGTTGAACCGCTAACCTCGGCATCAGCACATCGAATATTTAAGAACATGCGTTCTTATCCATTCGGCCATGTGGACCTGCACCAGAACCACGTATGCTAAAATATTCTTTTTTTTTTTGGTGGTAAAAAGGCAAAGGTAGCCCGATAGCAGATACTGCCGTTGGAGTATGAAGTCTTAGATCTTAACATATTTTTTTTTAATGTTGCATATCCCTTACAGGACGTTGCTGTCAACACCTGCATTTTTCAGATGCTGTTGATGTACTAGATAAGTTTTACGTTCAGTAGTTTGCCATTGCTTTCTGAACAACCGGCTCACATACCCCCGTAAGTTACCAGAGCGGCGTGAACCACTGCCGATTCTCACAGCTGCTGTTTTCCCCACATGGATATACGGGATTATGAACAGTGTCGTTAACCCCTAGGCCAGGGAGACCGGCTCTTAACATACTTTTTTTTCTGCATATCCTTTACAGGACATCGCTGTCAACATCAGCATCTTTCAGCTGATTGTTGATTTCTTGGTAAGATTACACTCAGTAGTTTGCCATTGCTTTCTGAGCAGCCGGCTCACATACCCCATAAGTTACCAACGCGGCGAGAACTGCTACCGATTCTCACACAGGTTACGTTACTCACGAGAATATACGGGATTACGGAGAAAGACGCTAACCCCTAGGCCAGCTTAGCATATACTAGGCTATAAAATGAGAATGGGTAGCCAGTTTCATTCTTCACTGCCTTTCCTTCTCAGAGAATTTTGACTATTGCCTGGAACCCATGTTTATGAGGTTTGGTTGACCTCAAAGCTGCACTGGAAGCAACAAACATAATCCTGTCTCTACCAAGGATTGAACCCGGGATCCCTGTCTTGACAGGCAAGCACACTAACCACTTAGTCATTGCAGCTTCCTTATTGGGGTAGCTTGTCTACTTTTGAAATTCAGCCTGGGCAGAGGTATATTCTTTATTCCACCCTTATCCAAGAACCAGAGAGGAATGTACCACCCTTTCGTTATTTTGTAAAACTCCACACAAACAACACTGTAAATTGAAGCAGGTCTTTGTGAACTATGCCATGTCCAGTGGTGAAATAAGGTGATCTGTCGCTACAGGCCAACAGTGTGGTAATTGTCCTTGCGTTGATTCAGCATAAAAATTAATAAATAATTTGTCGAGAAGCAAGTTCCTGCCATAATCTGTGATGTGATAGCATCATTACATTTTATAGGCCTGAGAGCAAGGGGGCTAATTTCTTCCTCACTTTAGCAAGCGATGAGCCCAGGTTCGAACCCACATCTGGCGGTGATCATGACATTGCAGGTCGTTAACTCTGATTCAGCATGGGGAAGACAAATGTTGCCATGATTTGAGCCGGTCACTCATCCCATAAAACATTAAACTAAACATAACATAAACCACAGGCAGGGTGAAAGGTGAAATCAACCCCATGATAGACATTACAGTAAAGGTGTTGCATCATACTGAGGTGAAGTGACTAATTGTTTTCCTCAAAAAACTACGGGCAGACCTCTACTTCAGTCTCCAGCACAAATGTCAAATGTTTCTACTGACTATTGTAGCTTTCAAATGCAACAGCTGGTGAACACTTGCGTGTGTCATTACACCGCAGTTGGCTTACGTACTCCTAGATCAATAACAACTTTCAAACATAAAATAAGTAGGTCAGCATGGTTGAATGGATAAGAATGCACTAGAAGTAGTAAGTATGAACTGTGCTTGGGTTCAAAGCGAGCGAGTGAGCGCCAAAAAAAAAATACAAACACACACACAAACATAAAACATACAAGTAAGCACAAAAACATGAAGGAGGAGAAAACACAGGATACATCATAACAACGAAAAGTGGTGTTATAATGTGACAAAATTAAACACTGCATAATACAAATAACCATCACTCAGCCTCATGTCTGAAACACACATTTAAAACTCTAAAATCTCTGATTACAACATTCATCAAATGAAATAGTACACAATATTCTCAGACAAAATTCATGTCATACAGAGAAGAATACAGCAGAATAGTAGGACATTCTGCAAAAGCATCATGAGGATTTCACCAATCCAATTCCAGCACTTGCTGGTTTCAATTCTGTATATGGCCTTTTGTTTCCCCCAGTGATCAGGAAGTCCTTTGTAAGCAGAGAAATGTCACCTCAAATCATCTTCTTGTAGCAAGTCCTACACCAAATGTTGCTGTTATCCTCTTGTCATGCCTTATGTACACAAGGTGTTGGCGATGTCCTTTGCCCATCTTCACGCTGATCACCCTTTCTTTCCAGAACTACGCCTTTCATTGCTAATTTTCCAGGCTACTGTGATGTTTTATGTGGCTTAAGTATGTTAGCTTCCATGACATATAAGATACAGGTCATATATTTAAGAAGTCTGATTAGGAATAATAAATAACTATTGACAATGTACATGAAGTGTTCTTTGAATGGGATTGCAACAATTATTTAATTAATAAAGCAGTAGAATTTTATGACCATATAACATATGGAAGAATTTTATGTGATGTAGCTGGTAAATTTGAAGAAAGATGAGAAATCACCCTGACACATATTGGGTTGCCCAAACATATTTAACTGTTCTGATCTAGGAGAGGAATGAACGTAGAAGCTTTATTTCAAAGGCAGGCCCATCTTAACATTCAGCCCCTCTTATCACACACGTCATGTGTTTACAGCGTACATACGTATATATTAACATTTTCATTCTGAATCTAAGGAAGAGAAGACATGAGGATCAGAATTAGTATCTGTACTTCACAATGTCGCCAAGCATTTCACAGCGTCACAACAAAACTTCCAACTACACAATGTCAGCAAATATTTCAAATTACAGCAGCAATATTTCTTCACCACTTTAGGTCTTTGATAATATAAAATGGAAAGTCCAAGCAAACAGCACATGGTTTTCTCAGAAAGGTTACCTATTTGGCATGTCAATATTTTGTGTGAAAAACGCACTACCTGCACACATTTCAGTATTCTAACATCTGTATAATTTCTTCTTTTTGTTTAATAATCACCATGTGCCATGAAATTCAGCAATGGCAATCAATGGTTAAACAGCTCACCCAATTATCACAGCTGGTGTTGTTTCCTAAATATAATGCCACTTGGCCCACCATCCAGGTATTTACCTCACCATCTTGCTTTTAACATAACTGATTAAACAGAATATCAACTTAACAAACTGAACAAAACCCGCTTTCACAACTCAATTACCGTTCATTGTCACAAATGGTCTCTTTCACAACTCAATTACTATTCATTGTCACAAATGATTTAATATATTTACACAAATGCAAATAAAATCAACTCTACCATACAAATACATTCCTTTCACAAACATGTTTCTTAATATCCAAACATATATGTATAGGGAAAATGGTGGCCTATTCAATAACAATAATATAAACACAATGCTTTCTTCTTGTGTTCACAAAGATCACTATTTATGGTGTATTCAACTGAAGTCAAGCCATGTTTCCTACTGCTTTAGATAAATAAGCCAGGAACAGTGATATTGAGTTTCTTTGTTTCTATGTCTGAAGAAGGGGATGGAAGCTTCTTGGAAATGTAGCCAACACTTTGTTTATTTCACTGTGACTATGGGCCAGAGTTTTTCCTATACATTTACAACGGAGCATTCTGAGAGTTTTATCATTAACTATCTTAATTTAACAATCATGTAGTACCAGAAGTACTTATGGCCATACACAGAAGGGGAAAGAAGTGAATATCTGAGCAGACTAACAGTAAGATTGAATAGTATAAGCACACCAAAATTTGAATCTACAATAATGTGACAGCATAGTGGTTAGTGCCAAGATTAAGGTCTGGGTTCAATCCCCATCAATGGCAGGAACCTTTTTTTTAGCTAACCAATAATTAGATATGGCATCAATTCAGCCTTACAAAATGGCTACCCGACAATTATCTGGGACAGTTAGCAGCAAACAAGGAAACTGGCCACACCACTTCATCATGTTTTGGTCTAGAAGTTGTGTCCTTGCAGCTTTCAGTAACAAGCAACTAGAAAGTCTTGGAGGTGTAGATATATGGAAGAATATGTTGCATTTCAAGGAAACAAACAACAATCAAATACAGAGGTTTTAGAAAAACTGGGAAAGAAGAGTTGATGAAAGAAAAAAAAAGACAAGTGAAATATTTCGGCCACGTTAAAAGACATAACACTCTTATAAGAACTATACTGGAGGGCAAGGTTGAGGATAGCGAGCAAGAGGTAGACAACGATACAAGTGGGAAGATAACATCAAGAGATGGACGAACATCAATCTGACAAAATGTACAATCAAGGTGAGAGACAGTGTTGGAGATCCAATGCAGCCAATCTTCAATGTAGAGACGGCACCCGATTGATTGAACTTTCAATATTTCTGTTGACTAATTTTTCCTCTGATATCTACTTCTTATCTTTTCTTCTATGAGTGCTAATAAATACCTAGTAATTTATTTCTTGTGTTCCCATAATGTTTGTTCTTCATATTCACAAAATGTTTTGCTTATCTTTCAGTTTCATGACCATAAAGCTGTTAGCTACAGTTGACCCGACTAAATGTTTGTGAGAGTGGATGAACACACATCTATAGACATATGAGATGTTATTTTCCTGTAGCCTGCATCTGTTGCTGCATCTTCTTCATTGTGGCTTCATCTTGCTGCGACAACGCTGTCAGCTTCTTGCCGATACGATCGTGGACTTCCAAATATTTAGCGACGCACCTATCTATACAGACTGCCTCGCCCTTGGACAGTTCTGGATCTTTGTACTTGGCAGGGATGCATTTTTTCTGGCAGGCTTGAGTCATTCTGGAAATACAAGATGCAGGCTGATTGGTTTTAGGTTGATGAAGACTTGGACTAATAATAAATACTGCTATGAATCTCACAAAAATATCAGTTTTTAATCTATCACAACATATGTTTGAGAGAGAGAGAGAGAGAGAGAATAGACAGAGGATAGAGAGAATGAAGACAAGAGAAGAAGAGAGATTGAGAAGAGAAAAGAGAGAACGGAGCAAAACGAAACAGTGAGAGAGGGGGAGAGAGTCAGAGAAAAAAGAGCATGAGGAGAGAGAAAGGGATTGTGACAAAGGAGAGTGAATGAGAGAAATGGGGGGGGGGGGGGGGGGGGGGGGGGGGGGGGGGGGGGGGAAAAAAGGGGGGGGGTGAGGGAAAAAGGGGGGGGGGGGGATGAAAGGGGAAAGGGGAAAAAAAAGGGGGGGGGGGTGGAATGGGCAACAAAAAAAAAGCTAAAAAGAGAGACAAAATTTTGAAAAAAAGAAAAGAGGAGGGGGGGGGGCCCACATCTATGGAAGGGGAAAAAAAAAAAAAAGAATATATTTTGCCCCAAGGTTTGAATATAACCAAAACCATAAAATATCCCAA
>JACEFZ010016444.1:0-16185 GCA_014155875.1 Cepaea nemoralis
GGGGGGATTTTTCAAGATCAAGTAATACAAGAACCGATTACTTGATATTGTTTTTCCCTTCATACTGTACGGTTCTGTACGTCTCATGCTTCTAAAATTCATTTTATAAAGTAAGTAGACCCACAAATCACGTTTTATGTGGACGTCTAGACTTGTTTTAGTATATGCTATTAAATTTAGCTTCCATTATTATGTATACTGTGTAGGGGCGGGGCGGGGACGGGGGAGGGGGTGGTTATGTAGGAAGGAAACACGAAAAGGGGGGGGGGGAATGACGTTCTGAAAATATGGTGAAGGGGGGCACGGGCCAAATTTTTAGGTAGGAAATACGAAATTTAATATGGAATGACGTTCTGAAAATATGGTGAAGGGGGGCACGGGCTAAAAAAGGTTGAGAACCACTGTGCTACATGATACTGGTAATGACTAGAGTCTAACCGCGTGTGGATGATGTTCCCGTTGCTACACGCCATACGATGACTATTATCTATCCCCGGGTGGACTATGTCACTTCTCCAAAGCACATGTGCCGTTATTTATGGACTGTCTTAGTGGCCTCAAAGGGTTCTCCAATTGATTTCCTGTGTAATACGTGCACTAAATTTAACCGAACAATCATTTCTCTTCTTTAAATGTTCGTGACTATACTAGACAGAGCATTACAATGTTTGTGTGTTTGTTATTTGAACTATGCTAGTGTAATATAAAATTATGAGACCTATGTTGCTTTCTCAATTTTTTGACACGAATTCTGTCCATATTCCATAGTTGTAGGTTCATCTGTATGATAGACCTGGCTAATGAAGACACTTTTTTTTTGGAGCTGTCTAGTTGGTCATGCGTCGAAGTACACTTGCTCCTGCAGCGAGGCGCTGTCGTCATTTGGAGGTGACAGGTTCGAATCCCGGTCGGTAACTATAGCTTTCAAATTTTATGTTGTCTAGTGCGTCCTCTAATCTCTACTTCCTTCTTCTCCTTCTATGAGCGCCAAACAATACTATGTGTGTTTATTTATGGACTGGCGTAGGGGGAAGGAAAGCAAACGTAGTGGGAAAGGGGACGGGGGCCTAGGCTTGGATTCCAAGGCCACATGTGTTGCCTGGATGCGCCGTGCTTGAATTTGTTGAAATTAATCTTAACGCTGTCTAGCCATCTCTGTTCTGATCCTCCTCTGGCTCCATATCCAGATCAGTGTGGGTCATATGCTCGAGTCTGTAGTTGATCGGGCAGTCTCGCTAGCGGAGTTGATACCGAACTGCACTGTTAATGTCAAGAGCGCGGTCGGACGAGGGTTAGACGCCTGAGCTCTTCGCTTGCCAAAGTGAAAAAAGATTAGCCAGCGATTCCTCCTTGCTTTCGGAACAACAAAATGGCGCTATCACATAATAGACCCATGGCGGTAAACTGCTTCGAGACAAAATGTGCAAAGGCAGTTGATTTTTTTTTTTTTTTTTTTGCGCTCTCTTTGAACTCAAGCGTAGCCCATACAGACTATTTATAGTAGTGATGGACTGAATTTTGCGTGTGGATTAGCTTTCCCTATTAACAGTGTCCCTCGCCATCAGGCGAACCCACTCCGACTTCAGGGTACTTGTAATTTACGTCCCCAAGTCAAGGACGATAGGTCAACATTTTAGTCCAGCTGTCCGGTGTAGGGGTTGAACCGCTAACCTCGGCATCAGCACACCGGATGTTTAAGAACACGCGTTCTTATCCATTCGGCCATGCTGACCTGCGTTGGTCGGGTTTCATTCTCATGGGATGCCTCTCAACGAAATCAATGCATAACGTAGCTCTTGTCTTACATAAAATAGCATCATATATGCGTCTAACGGTATTGACTGACACGAGTTTGTTGTCTCTCGGTGAAATCGATGCCCAATGTTACGCCTCTCATAGTCACAAAGCATCATAACTACATTTAGAAGTATTGATTTGCACTCTGCTGGCGGCGTGACTGAACAAGTTATTGTCTGCTCTAAGAATATAACAAATATTCTTGTTATGCCGCCCAATCTGTATCTGTCATGGCGAGGATTGTGTGGTGTTAGTGTCATTGTCTTCAGTGAGCTAATCTGTATCTATCGTGACGAGGATTGTGTGGAGTTAGTGTCTCTGCTTTAGTCATCCAATCTATATCTATTGAAGCTAGGATTGTGTGGAGTTAGTGTCTTTGTCTTTTTTCGCCCAATCTGTATCAATCGTGGCGAGGATTGTGTAAAGTTAGCGTCATTGTCTTTTGTCACTCAATCTGTATTTATCTAAGGCCATTGTCTTTAGTCACCCAATATGTATCTATCAAAGCGAGAAATGTCTATAGCTAGTGTCTTTCTCCTTCGCCACCCAATCTGTTTCTATCGAAGCGAGGATTATGTGGAGTTAGTGTCATTTTCTTTAGTCACCCAATCTGTATCTATCGTGGCGAGGATTGTGTAGAGCTAGTGTCTTTCTCCTTCGCCACCCAATCTGTATCTATCGAAACGAGGATTATGTGAAGTTAGTGTCATTGTCTTTAGTCACCCAATCTGTATCTATCGTCGCGAGGATTGTGTAGAGTTCGTGTCTTTGACTGTTGTCACACAATCTGTATCTATCGTGACGAGGATTGTGTAGAGTTAATGTCTGTCTCTTTAGTCACCCAATCTGTATCTATCGTGGCGATGATTGTGTAGAATTAAGGTCATTATTTTTAGTCGCCCAATCTGTATCTATCAAAGTCAGAACTGTCTATAGCTAGTGTCTTTCTCTTTCGCCACCCAATCTGTATCTATCGTGGCGAGGATTGTGTAGAGTTAGTTTCATTGTCTTTCGCCACCCAATCTGTATCTATCGTGGCGAGGATTGTGTAGAGTTAGTTTCATTGTCTTTCGCCACCCAATCTGTATGTATCAAAGCGAGAATTGTGTAGAATTAGTGTCATTGTCTTTCGCCACACAATCTGTATCTATCGAAGCGAGAACTGTCGCTTCGTCAGTGCCTTTCTATTTTGTCACCCAATCTGTATCTATCGCAGCGAGGACTGCGTAGAGTTAAGAGTCTTTGTCTTTTGTCACCCAATCTGTATCTAGTTAGTTAGTCGCGGTTCCAACTTCACAGCAACGAGTCGTCCCCATTATGCTCCGTTCCTGTGCCAGTGGATATCACACAAAACGCTCCCCACTGCCCAAAGTGAAAAGTGGAAAAGACAGGAGTCTCGACAAACAACAGCCAGCACAGATACACTGCGCATAATGCCGCCGCAAGAACTGTTTGTTAGTGCCTTTCTCTTTCGCCACCTAATCTGTCAAAGCTAGGACGGTCTCTAGCTAGTGTCTTTCTCTTTTTCCACCTGTATCTATCCAAGCAAGGACTGTGTGGAGTTAGTGTCGATGTCTTTTGCCACGCAATCTGTATCTGTCAAAGCGAGGACTGTGTGGAGATAATGTCTTTGTCTTTTGTCACCCTGTCCCTGCACATTAACTTTAAATGGTGTTTTTCATTTTCTAATGTATTAAGTCGTAATAACATGTTTTATAATAAATACATGATTACCAAATCAAGATAATGGAAACATTCGTTATTCTTTCTTCTGTTGCCTGTTACCCTCACTGAGAGCGTGGGTCCTCAATTAACTCACGATTCATGGTTGGTTGGATTTTACAACTGCAGACGGGAGTAACCAACCTCATCCAACCCCATTCACAAACTATCTTAGTCGCCTCTTAAGACTTATTACACTGTTACTTTTCTATACTTCTCTTAAGGGCAACGAGAGCGAGGAGGAATTATGCATAGTGCAATACAAAAATCGAATACAACTCAAATATCTCGTACACTCCATATATCCCGAACACCCCAAATATTCAAAACACCTTAAATATTCAGTACACCCCTCATATCCAATACACCCCAAATATCCAGTACACACCCACATATTCAATACACCCCTCATATCCAATACACCCCAAATATCTCAATCAATCAATCAGGTGCCGTCTCCGCAATGAAGGTTGGCTGCAATGGATCTCTAAAACTGTCTGTCTCTCGCCTTGACTGTACATTCTGTCAGGCTGATGTTCGTCCATCTCTTGATGTTATCCTCCCACTTGTATCGTTGTCTACCTCTTGTTCGCTTGCCCTCAACCTTGTCTTCCAGTATGGTTTTTATAAGAGTACCATGTCTTTTAACGTGGCCAAAATATTTCACTTGTCTCTTCTTTATTTCTTTCATCAACTCTTCATTCCCAGTTATTCTAGGACATCTGCATTTGATTGTTATTTTTCCATGAAATACGACCTATTCGTCTGTATATCCACATCTCCAGGGCTTCTATGCGACTTTCTAGTTGCTTGTTCAATGTCCAGGATTCCGCGCCATGAAGTAGCGTTGAATATACGTAGCATATATATAGCAAATATCTAGTACACCCCAAATATACAGTTCTCCCCAAGTATCCAGTACACCCCAAGTATCCTGTACACCCCAAATATCCAGTACACTCCAATTATCCAGTACACCCCACATATCCAATACACCCCAAATATCTAGTACACCCCAAATATCCAGTACACCCCAATTATCCAGTACACCCCAAATATCTAGTACACCCCAATTATCCAATACACCCCAAATATTCAGTACACCCCAAATATCCAGTACACCCCAATTATCAAGTACACCCCACATATCCAATACGCCCCACATATCCAATACACCCCAAATATCTAGTACACCCCAAATATCCAATACACCCCAATTATCCAAATATCCAGAACACCCCAAATATCCAGTACACCCCAAATATCCAGTAAACACCAAATATCCAGTACATGCCAAATATCCACCCGGCGAAGTGATCAAGCCGCCAGCCTCGCGTTTCAAGTATCGTGGGTTCGTTTTTCAGACGTCATTCGGTACGGGAGTCCAATTGTTTCAGTCTCCTTGCGATCGTCGCTGAAGCTATGGAGTTCGTGCTCTGTGCAGCGCTTTCCACGGGCCGCTCTGCGGAAATAGATCCAGCCATACAGGGTAAAACCTGGTGCAATGAAGACGATCCTCTTACCTTTGACCCACAGTGTCTCCAGTAGCCCGGGAAGGTTAACCCGGTCAACAAATGCCCGCAGAAGTCGGATGTGTCGGCCTAACGACGCAAGAACGCAGCTCTGCTGTAAACAGGCACAACGCAATCACGTCCGAAATAACTCTCCGGATAAACACAGTAGAAGAAGAAGAAGAAGAAGAAGAAGAAGAAGAAGAAGAAGAAGAAGAAGAAGAAGAAGAAGAAGAAGAAGAAGAAGAAGAAGAAGAAGAAGAAGAAGAAAGAGGAGGAGGGAGGAGGAGGGGGAGGAGGAGGGAAGCGGGAGGAGGGGGAGGAAAAGGAGGAGAATCCAGTACCACGCAAACACCCAGAACAACACCACTCAATACATAAACACCCACGCAGACTACAGCGGAGAGCTGACGACTTCAAGCACGTGTTAAAGTATCAAAGGAGCAGGATGTTAGAGGGACCAGGAGATTTGACTGAATTGATGCTATCTGACGTCGCCACTTTAAGTAATGAGGAGTAACTTCCTGTGAGTTAAAGCAGGATGTACGAGGGAGATTCAAATCAAAACCATAAGAATGTGATAGAAATTACAATAACCATGCCATTGTCTTGTAACTTGTCAATATTGTTGTTAAAGACGTCAAGAGTGAAATATTGAGCACAACCCACTACTGGCAACGGTGATCGTACTGAGGTACGAACCAAAGATCTTGTCCACGTCAGATTGGAAGCAATAGACTCGAATTTCGCTCTCGTTTGAGCTCTTCAGTAGTGCATATCCCTGAGTGGACCCGGGGGTCGAACTCTGGATGACTGGCGTGTGAGGCGGGTGTGTAACCACTTGACCACTCAGCTCACGCTAAACGTGATCAAATTATCACACTAGAATATCATAACGTCACCCATCGTAGGCTATAGCTCAAAATTTGCCCAATCGCCGCGACTGACATCCGTCAATCGATGTGGCCACGAATGATCAGGTCTTCTCGATCTGACAAAGGCACACCCGGCGCCTAAAGTCCGGCTAATAATTATCAAATTGATTTATTTGGTTGGTTCGGGATATAGTTTCAAATATTGAGCACAACCCACTACTGGCAACGCTGATCGTATTCCGGTACGAACCTAAGGCCTTGTCCACGTCAGCCCTTAGGCTCTGATGGGAGTACGATCAGCTTTGCCAGTAGTGGGTTGTGCTCAATATTTAAAACTTTAAATAAAAAAATTAAAAAAAACACAGATGTCATGAGTGTTAGCACGTGCCCTCGCGGTGCTGACGAACAGGGGCGCCAAAAGGACAGTTTAAAGATGGCCGCCCCACTTTTGACATGTACAAAAGAGTAGAAGCGTTCTGTTATCCGCTTTTTTTAATCAGTGGAGGGATGAAACCTACAGAAATTGTGTGTGTGTGTGTGTGTATGAATATATTCTGACAGTAAAGAACAAATATATCATTGTTCGATTTAGACAGATGAGAAGATTACACAATTACACCTGGTACAATGTAGACATCGTGGCATGGAAATTAGTTCGCTTGCCTGCCAAGACATTGGTCTTGGTTCAAACAGCTGCAGTTAGGAAGAAAAGGGGGGGGGAGTATTTTTGTTTTCCTACCAATACAGCTCTGGGGGTCGACTCAACTTCGTACAGTGAATACCGGAGAATGTTCTGAGTAGAAAACGCGGCGAGAAAAAAAAAACTGGCTACCTCACCTGGTCATACTAAGACTTGGACATGCAAAGGCCTAATAACATTTGCCTAATAACTTGTTCTGTGGCGACGGAGTTACGGATGCCACTCGTAATGACGCAATCAGCGTTCAAAACACAGCTGCGGACGAGATGGAAGCAGGCTACCTTGCGTTAGTTTCCATCAAAGGTATGAGTGTCAGTTGTTCAGAAAGCGATGGCAAACTACTGAACGTAAACTTGCCAAGAAATTACAAACTGCTAAGGGGAAAAAAACGCTGGGGTTGTCTGTCACGTCCTGTAAAGGTTATGAAACTAACTATAACATTTGAAATCCCAACAGCAGCGTCTGTCACCGGGGACTTTTATCTGAAGCAATCGCAGCAAGAACAGATGTCAATTTCCACAAGAAGCAACTACAGCTGTAAAACGGTGTCATAAATCACTGCCTGCAGCAGGCACATCCTCCATAAAAGGACGTGTCAATCAATGCCGGCAACTTAGCTGTCGTCTGCTATTAACACTTGAAACCCGGAAGCCAGTATTTCAGGCTGACGGTTCAAAGTGTTCATGGCGGAAATACTTCTACTGTACTTTTTGAATTCTCTTTGCCCTGATTTTTTTTTGTTCGTATAATCCCAGCCTTTTTGTGTTAGTCATCACGTCTTCTGTCTACAGCAGGGGTGGCCAACTTTTTCAGCAGGCGGGCCAAATTTCAGAAATAATATTTCCTGCCGGGCCACGCACCTAATTTTTTTTTTTTTTTTTTGGTTAATTAAAGTAAACAAGCAAGCGTGCTACAGCTTCGACCACATCGTCGTTTCCCACTCCGCGGGCCACAACATGGCTCTCGGCGGGCCGCATGCGGCCCGCGGGCCTCGTGTTGGCCACCCCTGGTCTACAGCCTTCTGTCTTGTGTCCTGCCAGTCATTTCTGATACAGATGCTCTTCCACGCAATGATGCCAAGCTGTCTAGTATCTAATCTCTTGATCTCCATCCTACATCTCCTGAGCTTGAAGTTTCCTATTGTCACAACGAACTCCAGCCTTCCCCTTCAACTTTACAACCACATGTCTACAGTATCCACTTAATTCCTCACTAATAACGGATCACCGATGACACACTGTCTATCATCTGATCTCTTGGTCTCTCCCCTTCATCTATTGAGCTTGAAGTTTGCTATTCTCACGACGTACTCCAGCCTTCCCCTTCAACTTTAAAATCACATCACTACAGCATTCACATAATTCCTCACTAAGGACGAATCACCGATGCCAAACTTGCTAGTATCTTATCTCTTGATCTACCCCTACCTCTCTTCAGCTTGAAGTTTCCTTTTGTCACGACGAACTCCAGCCTTTCCCTTCAACTTTACAACCACATGTCTACAGTATCCACATAATTCCTCACTAAAGACGGGTCACCGATGCCAAACTTGCTAGTATCTTATCTCTTGGTATCCCTCCTACCTCTCTTCAGCTTGAAGTTTCCTGTTGTCACGACATACTCCAATTTTCCCCTTCTTCTATAAAACCACATCTTTACAGCATCCACAGAGTTCCTCACTAAAGACCTGTCACCTTTCTTCTCGTGCAATCAGACCTAAAGGAAATGTGATGGTCCCAACATTTCGCATACCCATAGTAGGTTTCTGCTAGGGTACTTGTTGTTGGATTGTAATTGTTGGATATTTCAAGTCTGGGTTGGTTTGAGACACACATTCACGGATATTGATGGGCACTCACGGAAGTATGGGTTCTTTGTGGCAACGTGGTCACACAGCCTGCCTCGTGCTTTGGAGGGTCTGGGTCAAGAATACAGAACCTGATCCAAGAAACTGGTGATGATGCGAGATGGTGAACCAAGACCATCAGCAAGGTACTTGACAATGATGACAATGATTCGGTTCACGGACGTATTTTTTTCCGTTGACTTCTGATGAGGGGCGTGGGGTCGTCGCTGGCACTTCGGAGTTTGTGCTCTGTGAGACACTACCGGCAAGCTGTTCTGAAGAAAGAAGACCGAGCCGTATTGGGTAGAACCCGGTGCAATAACCACATCATTCACTGAGTGCTGGTTGGTCTAAAATGTATAGTTTTAACACCGTATTCCAATGCGCCTTAAAGTGTGTGAAAGGTCCTTTTACTTACTCACGGAATACAGGAGTGCGAACTGTCTGGGGCTCTACACAGAATCATCATCATCAAGTGCCATCCGGCTGGCGTATGCGTTCATGACTCTCCACAGATCTCGGTCTTTGGTTTTCTGGATCAACTCTGCTGATGATATTCCTCCATGCCACCGCCTCAATCTAACCAGCACCATTTCTCTTGGTCTGCCTCTGGCTCTCTTCCTCTCGATCTTTCAAGTTGTCACGATGTTCTCCAATGCGTCTCTTCTCATCACATGACCGAAGAAAGCTGTTTGTCTCTTTCTTTAAAAATACGCCCTATACTTTCCTGACTTAAAGGCAAACTACGAACCAGGCCCACAAACTCGTTATCCCTCCCCCCTGTTCCCCAGCCAGTGTTTAGACACAAGTGGTTCATTCTGTTTTTGGGAACCTCCAGAACGCAGCAGAATTGAGACCTGCTGTGGTACAGCAAATGAGAAAAGTCGGAGAGAAAAGAGAAGTGACAGAGTCGCTAAGCCAAGCTCTGGGCGGGAGGTAGGGGCGGGCGATGGCATGCAGTGTTGAAAATCGATACCGTGACGATTTGCACGAGCAGAAGACAAGACTAAACTGCAGTGAATACTGGTGTGTGTGCATCGGCGGGCGTGTGTAGAGAGATGGGCTGCTGGACACAAAGTGTACATTTGTTGTGTTTCGGTGAATTTGCGGATGTTGTGATAGCGCTTTCCTGCAGATGCGAGTCCCCGTGGGGTCATGGGGCTGTTGCGTGCTTGATGGAGAGTTGAGATTAATGTGAAAAGGAGTATTGTGGATCGCACTGAGCGAATGTTGATGTGTAAAGTGTAAGGTGTTCCGTGGAAGGTGTCATGTGTAAAGTGTCTGATTAAGGCGTTGGGTGTCAGGTGGTCCGTGTAATGCGTCCGCTGTAACGTGTCTGGTGTAAGAGTTTCAGTGTAACATCATTATCATCATGTGCCATGTCGATTAGCGTGGGTGGTCATGTTTCGCCATTTCAAACGATCACCAGAGTCATGGATCAGTTCAGTGTTCTTGTCTCGGCCATACCACGTGGCCAAACCATCGAAATGTTTACTTCTCTACCTTCCCTTTGTTCCCTTCCCCTCAATCTTGCCAGTTGTCACCAAATTTCCCAATTTATTTCTTCTTATAGCGTGTCCTAAAATTGTGACTGTCTACGTCTAATTTCTCTCATCAGTTTTCGGTTTTCATTTGTTTCTTGTAGGACTTCGTCATTGGTTTTTCTGTCTGTCCATGGTATTCTTTGTATTCCTTTCAGTGTACAGTGTCCGATATAAGGTGTTTGGTGTCAGGTGTTCCGTGTAATGTGTCCTGTGTAATGTGTCCTGTGTAATGTGCCCTGTGTAATGTGTCCGGTGTGCAGTGCACTCTGAATGTGTCAGGTGTAGTGTCGGGAGAAAAGTGTCTGGCATGATAATGTGTCAGCTGTAAAATGTCTGGTGTAATGTGTCCGATGTAAAATGTCTGGTGTAATGTGTCCGATGTAAAATGTCTGGTGTAATGTGTCCGCTGTAAAATGTCTGGTGTAGTGTGTCCGCTGTAAAATGTCTGGTGTAATGTGTCCGATGCAAAATGTCTGGTGTAATGTGTCCGCTGTAAAATGTCTGGTGTAATGTGTCCGATGCAAAATGTCTGGTGTAATGTGTCCGCTGTAAAGTGTCTGGTGTAATGTGTCCGCTGTAAAGTGTCTGGTGTAATGTGTCCGATGTAAAATGTCTGGTGTAATGTGTCCGCTGTAAAGTGTCTGTCGTAGTGTGTCCGCTGTAAAATGTCTGGTGTAATGTGTCCGATGTAAAATGTCTGATGTAATGTATGCACTGTAAAGTGTCTGGTGTAATGTGTCCGCTGTAAAGTGTCTGGTGTAATGTGTCAGCTGTAAAATGCCTGGTGTAATGTGTCAGCTGTAAAATGTCTGGTGTAATGTATCCGATGTGAAATGTCTGGTGTATTGTGTCCGATGTAAATTATTTCATATGAAGTGTCTGGTTAATGTACCCAATGTGAAATGTCTGGTGAACCATACCCGATGATAAGAGTTTCCGTTTCAAGTATCTGCTGTAAGGTGTCCGGTGTAAACTGTTCTATGTAAGTGTTTTGTGTAATGTATCTAGTTAAGGTATTAGGTGCACAGTGTTCCGTGTACGGTGTCTCGTGTATAATACTCATGAGTCCATCTCCGCGGACATGGTGATTATACTTCGGGGCCTAACAAAGAGGCAACTGTCTGCACGAACCTCACTCCGATAGACAGAAACCTCTTCCTGGGCTCAATGGCTTGAACGTCCAGGCTTCGGACACAGAATATACTCAGCCTCCCTGAGCTGAGTCAAGAACTGACAACACAGCACTCGAGACATTCCTGTACGTGCTCTGTCCCCCATCTTCAACAACCCGCTAAAAACCCCAATAATTCCCGTAACGGTGTTTGTTCATCAAATATGGCCATTCATTGCATGCAGTGTGGGCATGAAAGTTTTGAGCCGTGAGTTCTACGATAACTGGCAAGGCCTATTTTGGCTCGAAATGTTCTTTGACAAAGTGGGCACAGACGTTACAGTAGGATGATCTCCTTCGGTGGTGTTGTTTCATTTTTCAGTCTTTTGTTTTTATTTCACCACTCTTACAGCCCTGGTAATTATGTATGCCATGAATTTCGGTCTTTGGCAGCAGTCTCCCATGTGTTGTGATGAGCTCCAAAAGCTTTGAGCGATATCTTCACTGTCTTTAAATTGTTTCCTCTGGCCGCCTTGGGAGCGCTTACCACAACGCAACTCATCGTACACAAAAATTCGTGTAGGGAGCCTGTGATCTGGCATGCGAGTCAAGTGACCAGCCCATTCCATGATTCTTCTGAATCTGATTCTTCAATTCTTCAACCCCCATAATAACAATAATAATAATAATAATAATAATAATAATAATAATAATAATAAGAAGAAGAAGAAGAAGAAGAAGAAGAAGAAGAAGAAGAAGAAGAAGCTTTTTTTCGCATATCCTATTTACAGTGCATCTCTGTCAACACCAGCACTGCTGTTGTTGATGTTTTGGCAAGTTTATACTCAGTAGTTTGCCATTGCTTTCTGAACGACCAGCTCCCATACTATCACGCTAAAACCCAGCGCGACACGGTCTGCTGCCAAATCGGTCGTAGCTGTGCTCGAACGCAGGTAAGCGGAATCACGAACCACGTCCGGAACACCTTTTTTCACGGAGACCGACAATAATAATAATAATAATAATAATAATAATAATAATAATAATAATAATGAAAAGAAAGAAAGAAATTAAATAATTTGGCTACATCAAAAAACCTGACGGCGTGTTGGTGGGGCAGGTAGGACGTTTCACTGACAATGACATGAGAGAGACGGGACGAGGGTTCGATCACTGGGCTCGCCGCTGGCTACGGGAAGGAAAGACTTACCACCTAATCCTCATTGCACTCAGGCGGGGAAAATGTGATGGTCCTAACACTTCACATTCGCACTGCGGGTTACTACTTCGGGACATGTTTTGAAAAGCTCTTATGTAAACCATAGGAGGGGGAGGGGTGGGGAGAGATAATTGAATAAAGTAGAGGAAGAGAACGAAAACGATACAGATAGGAAGATATCATCAGTTTATGGACGAACATTCGTCTGTTGTGTTCTAGTTATGGGTCTCTTTCTCTGCACAAGGATAATTCCTTCCATTGATCTCGCAAGGAGTCGCAGATTGCAGTGCACAAACTCCGGTTCATGAACGAGGATCCATGTGTGTGTGCCAGATTCGCACATGCTGTAGATTGTGTGTGTGTGTGTGTGTGTGTGTGTGTGCGTACGTGTGTGCGTGCGAGCGTACGTGCGTGTGTGTGACCATCACGTGCGTGCGTGTGTGTGTGTGTGTGCGTGTGTGTATGTGTGTGTGTGTGATAATCGCGTAGGAGGTCCTTTGCTGAAGGTTGCTCTCATCACGACCAGAGGAAGTGTCGCGATCTGTAGCGATTTCTCATGCCCCATGTCCCATGTCTCATGGCCCATGTCTCATGTCTCATGGCTCATGTATCATGTATCATGTCTCATGGCCCATGTCTCATGTCTCATGTATCATGTATCATGTCTCATGTCTCATGGCCCATGTCTCATATCTCATGGCTCATGTCTCATTTCTCATGGCCCATGGCTCGTCTCTCATGGCCCATTGCTCATGTCTCATGTCTCATGGCTCACGATTCATGGCTCATGTCTCGTGGGTCATAGCTCGTGACTCATGAGTCATGTCTCACGACTCATGGCTCCTGGTTCATGGCTCATGTCTCATGGCTCATGTCTCATGGCTCATGTCTCATGGCTCATGTCTCATGGCGCATAAAAGTCGCTTAAAATCATAGCTCATGTCTCATGTCTCTCATGGTTTATGTCTCATGGCTCATAGCTCATGGCCCGTAGCTCCATGAGCCCTCTTGGGTGCTAATACCCACAGGCAGGAAAGCTAGTAGTTGAGGCCAATTTTTCGGAGCCCTCGTTACTTGATAATTTACCGAACAGTTTGTTTCGGTTAGAACTGATTATACATTTTACATGTTCCTTTTTCTCTATTACCCTTACTCTGTTCAACCTCAAAAGAGAAGTTATAATTAGGGCCCACCCCAGCCTCAGATTAATAATCATGTGACCGAACCAGCCAAATTTCGGATATTATTCTGAAAGGGGTTGCCGTCCATAGAGATAATTTTATACATATCCTTTTTTTTTTTTTTTACCGCCTTTAATATTAATAACAATTTGAACACCGTGAAAATAAATCACCGTTTCTCATTTATTATTTTTTTTCCTTCTTCCTCCTCTTCATATTCGTCTGCCCTTTATCTGCCATTAGAGCATAGGAACCCGAGCAACCCACGCCACACCATCCAATCTTTTCTTTTCTCCTGCATCTTCCTCTATGTCCATAAAATATTATTTATCACAGCTCTCAATCCGTGTGTTTTAGTCGTATCTCTATTTCTGTTGCTCCGTGGTTTCCAAACACCAAATTTTCTAATAATACAATTGTGCGGTTTTCTCAGTGTCTGTTCCTATCCAGCGACAGGGTCTCCTTAATTATTAGCATTAGTTAAACAGCAGAGTTTAAACATGTAAGACAAACAATATGTTGCACGATTTATTGCCTGGCATATTTCGCTGCATCTCGTCAGGTGCATACTGCCGAGTTGTGTATCATATGATGTGAGTAAATGAATATGAGCTGAAACAATTAAAACACATTGTCACAGGATTTGTTCGAATGCGAAACGTACGTTATCCCTACAGTCATTTCAAATTTACAACGAACTCTTTCTGTTTACACAAAACCGCCTGATTTCTGTCGCTTCACTATATTATAGCAATAGTTTATTGTCTGTGAATACAGTATCCGAAATGCTTTTTCTTTGTTCCCGCTATAACCGTAATTTATTAGTTGTTGAGAAATCGACGATGACTGCGTTTTATGGCCTTTCGACTGCACCAATAAGCAGAGACAACAGCACAGCAGCAGAATTCTCCAGAGATGTTATTGATATCCCTCGAGAATTATGTATGCTTTTGTCTCTGCTTATTGGTGCAGTCGGGGGGCTATAAACAATTCAAATACAGGTATTCATGGGCAGAACGGAACAACAATTAGCAAATCGAGTAACCGAATACTATACCAGTATAGGTTGGGGCGGGGGGGGGGGGGGGGGGTAGGGGGGAGAGTTAATCAGTTTTCAGGAATCCCCGTACAGTCGACCGGTCATAAAACGCCGAGTTCGGCAATTTTGACACACCTGCTTTATAGCCAGCATAAAGTTAACAAAGAAAGGGTGTTTCATGTATTGTATACGACGAACGATAATCTACTGCTCAAATATACCGAGGCATTTGCAATTAGTCGGTTCCAGCAAGTTTTGTACAAACCGAAAGATTTCATTTTAAATTTGCGATTACCCTGAGGATAACAAAAGCTGGAATAAAATCAGAGACTCTGCGTTTTAGGTATTTCAGTCAAAGTATATTCACTTATTCACTTTATGATATATGACTCTGTAGTATACTCCTGGCGGCTCCCTGGCCTAGGGTTTAGTGACTTTCTCCGTAATCCCGTAAACTCTCTTGATAAACGTGACTTGCGTGAGAATCCGTGGCGGTTCTCTCCGCGTCGGTAACTTACGGGATATGTGACCCGGTCGCTCAGAAATCAATGGCAAACTACTGAGCGTAATCTTGCCAAGAAATCAACAATCAGCTGAAAGATGCTGATGTTAACAGCGATGTCCTGTAAAGGATATGCGAAACAAAAACGTTTACATTATATATATATATATATATATATATATATATATAATATATATATTATATATATATATATATATATATATATATATATATATATATATATATATCGATTTATTAGAGAGTTTTAAAAAAATTGTTTTTTATTTATATATCTATATCTATAAAAATCGATGTATGTATGTGTATCCGTCCTTTATGCGTTCGCGAACGGTCCATCCGATTGAGATGAAATTTTCTACACGTTTTCCTTTCATTCCTGCGCAACCAACTGTCATAGTTTTATCCTTCAGCTATCAGCTATTACATTCCTAAAATTTAATTTTGTAATTACATGACTGAACATAAGAAAATATAAAAATATATTAAAATAAAGGCATATAACTTTTAGTAGCATTGTTATATCTTAAGTTAAGTCCCCTGCCTATAGATTAAATGAGTTGATTGACGATGAATTACATGAGATGCTCCCCACCAGGGACTGGGTGCAGCCGGGCCAGGTCAGACAGACAGATAGACAGACAGATAGACAGACTGACAGACAGATAGTCGGGAACGGGAGCCAAGTTTACTTTAGATAGATCTCTTCCAATCATATTTTCTATCTATTCTTCTATTCTATCTATATTTTGTTGTTATGTTTGGGCCGAACAGACAGACAGACAGACAGACAGACAGACCAGACAGACAGACAGACAGACACGACAGACACGACAGACACGACAGACACGACAGACACGACAGACACGACAGACAGACAGACAGACAGACAGACAGACAGACAGACAGACAGATCGATCGGGAACGGGAGCTTATATGACTACTCATATGAATTAAATTAGATGCTCCCCACCAGGGCCTGGGCGAAGTCGGGCCGGGTCGGACAGACAGATAGACAGACAGACAAACAGACAGACAGATAGATAGTCGGGAACGGGAGCTTATATGACTACTTATATGAATTAAATGAGATGCTCCCCACCAGGGGCGGGGGGAAACC
>JACEFZ010016445.1:0-24865 GCA_014155875.1 Cepaea nemoralis
ATCCAGTGATAGAGAAAAAAACGTAATCATGACTAGATAGTAATTTATTTATTAACGTAAATGGTCTGGAAATACAATATAAGGACATTAAGAGTCTACATGGCAAAGGAATCGGTCTCATTGCACCGGGTTTTTTCCAATATAGTGCGGTCTCTTTCCACAGTGCGGTCTGCTGAAACAGTCACACAGAGCACGAACTCCGTAGCCTCAGCGACGAGCCCCTGGATTCTTCGAGAAAATTGCCGATCGTGAACCGGACGACATAGGCCGGAATCGAACCCACATCGTTTGGAGCGCGAGACGATTGACATAAGCACTTCGCTACAGGGAGAAGGAGAATAGGGTAGAAGAGCATACCCTAAGAGAGGGAGAGATGGGGGAGGAGAGAGAGAGAGAGAGAGAGAGAGAGAGAGAGAGAGAGAGAGAGAGAGAGAGAGAGAGAGAGAGAGAGAGAGAGAGAGAGATCACAATCACACAGCCGGAAGCTCACAGACACATAACGACGCTGCACATGCATGATAACATGAGGCAGGCTGTTGGCACTTTCAGAATTTGCAAACTGCAAAATGACACCAGCAATGTGATAAATGTAGCATCATGCATCGATCTTATCTAGCACAACAAGCAAAGTGGTTTGGGAATCTTGTGAGAATGAATGCTGATCGATTGCCGATAAAAGCTTTCCTTCTTTTAAAGAGGATCATCTTCATTCTACCGGGTTGTATCTCATATGATTCGGTCCCTTCCTGCAGGCCGTCCTGCCGAATACGTCGCGCAAAGCACGGACTCCGTAGCTCCAACAACGACCCCAAGGGGTCTCCAAGAAAATTGTACCCGTGAAGGGAACGATATATGCCCAAATCGAACCCACAACCTTCGTTTCGGAGCGCGAGAAGGAAGACTTACTAAATGGAAGTCAGGTAGCTCATGAAAGACTGCACGTTTCTTCCTGCACTTGGCTCATCATAATGAGCCATGCCGATAAGCGTGATCCGTCATGATTCCACATCTCACATGATTACCAGAGTCGTGGATCAGCTCAGTGTTCTGTCTGAATTATACAACGTGGCCAAGCCATCCATGTATTTATTTATCTGCCTTCCCTTTGTTCTCTTCCCCTTGATCTTGCCAGTTGTCACCAAGTTCTCCAATTTATTTCTTATCATAAAGTGACCAAAAATGTTGACTGTCTACGTCTAATTTCTCTAATCAGTTTACGATTTTCATTTGTTTCTTGTAGGACTTGGTTTTTGGTTTTTCTCTCTGTCCATGGTATTCTTTGCATTTTCCTCAGAAACCACAAAACTACTACCAATCGATGTTTTTCACCAAGAAAACGGAGAAGTCGGAGAAGTAAATACCTGGATGGCTTGACCGCGTGGTTTGGTCGACACATGAAAACAGAGCTAATCCACTACTCTGGTGACCGAGTAAGATGGGAAATATGACCGCCCACGCTTATCTGCATGGATCATGATGTTGACGATATAGAGCCAGAATAGTGGGACTAAACTGATAAGACAGAATCACAAATTCAAAACAATGTCTTCCCGTAGTGAATTTGAATAACGAAGACACAAACAATAGATTGCACGATTTATTGCCTGGCATATTTCGCTGCATCTCGTCAGGTACATACTGCAGACATCACACAACTTACGTGAATTAACTCATTTTAAAGCCAAGTACGACAGTCCTTCGATCCAAAAATACTCAGAATACATTCTAACTGGTGGAATTATTGGATACTATGGACATAAATAACAAACACATGGCATCCATGGATATAGCCTCCCTATTCACTAACGTTCAATTAGAGGAGACAGTGAAAATAATAAGGGAACGCATTGAAGACAAACAACTAAAATTAGGCATACCAACACCTATACTGGAGAGGCTACTACTACTATGTACCGCCAACATACAATTCAATTTTCTAACTAAGTCATACCGCCAAATTGACGGAGTGGCCATGGGGAGTCCTCTTGGTCCTATTCTAGCGGACATCTTCATGGCACATTTAGAAGAAAAGAGATCCTCAGACATCAACAACTTGGCCTTTTACCGTCGTTATGTGGACGATATACTAATTATCACCACAGACGAGCTACAAGCAACATCGTTCCAGGCCACAATGAACAAGCTGCATAAAAACATCTCTCTATCTATGGAACACGAACACAACGAAGCGTTGCCGTTCCTAGATATTCTAATGAGACGTAGAGCAGACGGCACAATTCAAAGATCGGTGTATCGCAAAGGAACATGGACTGGCCAATACTAAATTTTCAGAGCTTCACACCTGTCCAGTACTAAACGGGGCTTAGTACGGACCCTGTTTGACCGTGCTAGAAAGATATGCACCCAGGACACACTGACAGAGGAATTTGAAACTCTGAAGAATGTCTTAAACCTGAATGGGTACTCCACAGGATTTATAAAGCGCCACTGCCAACAGCCCAAACCAAAACCAGACGTAACTACAGTCCCTAAGCTCAAGGTATTCATCCAGCTAACCTTTCGAGGGGATGACATAATGCAACGTCTACAAGACCGACTTACTACAGCAGTAGGCCGAACATTCTGTGCTGCAACTCCAGTCATTAGATATAAAACCGTACCGATTCCTACACCAGCAGTCAAAGAGCCTGTTCCTCTGTACGCCACAAACAATTGTATTTACCAATTCACATGTAGATGCCAGGCCTTCTACATTGGTAGAACAGAGAGACAGCTTAACAAACGAGTGTCAGAACACATACCTCAATGGGTCAACAAGATACAACACACAGGAAATGCTAGCCTCGTGGGGCCGACACACCGGAAGCTCCCGGCGTCTTCAATTGGTAGGCACATTGTCGAAAATGGCCATATGGTGGACAGAGATACTGCCTTTCGCGTGTTGTTTAACACACAAAATACTCGCTTGTTAAAGTTTGCAGAAGCAATTATGATCAATCAACGCAAGCCAGAATTGTGCAAACAGAAAGACATGTTAGTCAGCTTAAAATTACCGTGGTAGATAATTGACATTACTGTGCGAATATGTGTATATTTCAACTTGAAGGATTTATCTAGTTAATTCACGTAAGTTGTGTGATTTCTGCAGTATGTACCTGACGAGATGCAGCGAAATATGCCAGGCAATAAATCGTGCAATCTATTGTTTGTGTCTTCGTTATTCAGAATCACAAATGCTCACGGACAGAACTAAAACACATTCAAGTGAATTAAAAGATGAGGAAAAGACGGTGGCGCTGGATAGAGTACACACTGAAAAAACCTGAGGACGGTATAACTAGACACTCTCTTGTCAGGAACCACAAAGTGAAAACAAAACAAAACAGTGAGAGACCTTAAAAGAGAATTACAGACAGAGATGAATAACAATGGAAGAGCATGGAGGGGGATGCAGGAGACAGCCAAAGATAGCGTGAGAAGATACTTGACAGTCTTGTGTCATGGCACGGAAGAGAGTCAACATACGAATTTATCAATGTCGTCGGAGACAGCAATTTGTGGAGAGGCATGATCGCCCACGCCAGCCGGTAATACAGCTGGATGAAGATGATTCTTCCTCTTCTGCTCTGTATTCCCCTATTGGGGCACAGATTCTCAACCAGTTAATTCCAAATTGTCTGTCTTCCTTTGTCTGTCTTTCAGCAAATCTCTCCGGTTGTCACGACATGTTCCAGTTTCTTTGTCTTGTCATAAACCGATGAGTGCCTCTTTGTGATGTTTGTGATAAGTTGTCTTTACGACTTAGCTCTTCTCAACAAGAAGAATATAGAGTCATGAGTGGGCTCATCGGCCTGGTCGTTTGGAGGTTGCGCTCATGTCATGATGCAGTTTGGATGAGAACTCAACGCCTGCGCTCTCCGTCTACTAATAGAGGGAGAGACTGACCACCTATTCATCCACACACTACGGACTACAGCATGTAGTGGTCCTAGCACATCACAGATCAATAGGAGCTTCCTGCTTCGGGTCTTTTGTTTGGTTGTTTTTTTTTTTGTTTTTTGTTTTTTTAAATTTTAATATGCAGCCAGGGGTATGCCGAAACAAGACTTGGGGTTACCGTGTCTACATGGTTAAGCTATCTGCTTCGCATTTTGGAGATCGGGATTTCATTTCTCGGACTACGTCGTGTAGATCACGAGGGACATTGTAAGAGGCTCTTTGGGGGTTATCACTGGAGCTACGTAGTTCGTGCATGCGATGCTCTCGGCCAGCAACTGGCTATTTCGCTGAGATAAACCGAGCTGGATGGGGTTAAACCCAGTGCAATGAAGTCGATAGTCTTGATATTATTACTGTAATGTTAATACTCCGGTCTCTGTGGCGAAGGTGTTGCGGACGCGATTCATAATCCCGTATACATGCGTTCGAAACACAACTACGCGCGATTGGCAGCAGACCTCGTTGCGTTGGTTTCGCGTTGGTATTGGTGCGGGTCATTCAACAAACAATGGCAAACTACGGAACGTAAACTTGCCAAGAGATCACAGCAGCAGAAATTCTGGTGTTGACTGTGATGTTATGTAGAAAAGGATATGCAAACAAATAATAAATGTTAATGTTAATACCTTACAGGAAGAAAACTCTAAACTGCACAGTCCACGGAGACTGCACTAGCCAGGCGACATTAATACCTCACACTCAAGACACACCCCTCCCTCCCTCCTAGCCCCACTGTCCTACACCGCCAGGTACTATAGGCAGCAGATGACAGTATTTTATTATTTTGTTTTTATATAGAGGACGGTGAACAACGCGCAATTTCTCATACTTTCTATTATATTAATCTCCGTGGCGAAGTGGTTACGCCGCCTGGTTCACGCTCCGAAGGGTGTTGGTTCGATTCCGGACTACTTAGTACAGTTCATGAGTGCAATTTTCTTGGAGATTCATGGGGGTCGTCGCTGGATATATGGCGTTCGTGCTTTGTGCCACACTTTCGGCAGGTCGCCCTGAGGGCAGAGACCGAGCTCTATGGGATAAAACCCGGTGCTATGAAGTCGATCTTCCTGCATTTTAAAACCCTTTTGAAACTTTAAAAGACTGTTTCACGAAATCATTGGCAAACTACTGAACGCAAACTTGCCAAGTGATCATAAACAGCCAAATGATGCTGAGGTTGACTGCGAAAGCTGTAAAGGCTATGCAACTTCACGAACAAAGAACAAATGCAAAGTGTGATATGTCAACGTCTTTGTCTTCAGTAGCGACCTGTTTCAAATGTCACTGAGCCTTTCATATTATTATCTGACCACGAAATAATCATTTTTCATATTTTTCTTCGTTTCAATCCCCCCCCCCCCCTCCCCCCCTCCTTCCCCCCCCCCCCCCTCCCCCCCAATCTAGCAGCAGGCGTGGTCGCTTAGATTATCGCTGCTTCAATGTCGCGGAGAAATGTCAAACATTAAGTAACGACTGTGGGTACGTCATTGTTAAAGTAGGCACAAATGCCAAGTGGTAGATGATGGTTGGATGAAGGCAGATAAGTGAGTTCTGACAGCACGCCGTAGACCTGTAGGTTTGCATGGAAAGTGCTAGTATTACAAAATGCAAATATATATTCTTCAAGGATGCGTGATTGATTTCTGGATTTGAATGTTCTGAACATTCTTTCTTTCTTTCTTTCTTTCTTTCTTTCTTTCTTTCTTTCTTTCTTTCTTTCTTTCTTTCTTTCTTTCTTTCTTTCTTTCTTTCTTTCGTTCTTTCTTTCTTTCTTCTCTCTCTCTCTCTCTCTCTCTCTCTCTCTCTCTCTCTCTCTCTCTCTCTCTCTCTCTCTCTCTCTCTCTCTCTCTTTCTCTCTTTCCTCATAGCGCTCTGCCTGCCTGCCTGCCTGTCTGCCGGTCTGTCTGTCTGTCTGTCTGTCTGTCTGTCTGTCCGTCTGTCTGTCTGTCTGTCTGTCTGTCTGTCTGTCTGTCTGTCTGTCTGTCTGTCTGTCTGTCTGTCTAACGTGCGCTCTCTCTGACACACACATTTATCATACACACTTTGATACATATATTGCTGTCATTTTCCATTAACCTCATAAATGATTTAAGGATGAAATAATGTATGAAAGAGAGTGATAGAGAGGCAGAATACTATAGTCTGTTTTTTTTTTTTTTTTTTTTTTTTTTTGTTTGTTTGTTGTTGTTTTTTTTTGCCCCAATATAAACATCCATATCTCAGTAACCAACTGAGGGAAATGTATGAGATTTAGTATATAAACTTATCATTATGTCCACCCAACAACAAAAAATTGTGTTCTGGAGATTTTACAGCAGATTTCAAAGTTTGTGTATATGCGGTATATAATTTACGGGTCTGAGATGAAATTCATAATTTTAAATGTATTACAACGTAGCCAGACAGTTAACGCTCAATGTTGAATATTGTACGTGTTTTGAAGGGATTGGCCTTATGCCAACTCCCCGCGTTGTTCAAACTAGGACTGTTCAGAGGTGTCTCAAAATGTGGGTTATTTCATGAAACCTGATTAATACGTTTTTTTTTTTTTTTAAATCTTACCACTTATCGCTAACATTGAAATGTGTGAATATGTTTCAATGTGATTTAATGCGAAATTGTACACTTCAAAGAATAGCTATGAAGTTGTACACATATTTTTGTCAAGAAGCTGATCGCAGGAAACTGTTTTATACTATTACAAATTCCGAAAAAAGAACAGTGCATGCATTGGGTTTGAGTAAACAGTCATTTTGTCGATGGGTGCAAGAATCTGGAATTAAACCACCACGCAATAACAAAACGGTAGGTAGAAAGATTATTGTAGACAGCTTTGAGAAAGATGTCATAAGGTGAGCTATTATAAAAATGCTTTAAAAAGTCGCTTGATATACGACAGGGTCGACTTCATTGCACCGGGTTATATCCCATATGGCTCGGTCTCTTTCCGCAGCGCGGAAAGCATGGCACAAAGCACGAACTCCGCAGCTCTAGCGACGACCCACAGAAGTCTCCGAAAAATTTAACTCGTGAACCGAAGGATGCGGCCCGGAATCGAACCCACGACCTTTGGAGCCCGAGTCAAAAGGCTTGACAATTTCGCCACGGAGACTCCTAAAATTATAAAAATTTTGGATTTTATATCCAGGATTATCCAGCATTATAAAAATGCTGGATGCCAAAGAAACAGTGACTGTAAGAAAACTCAGGGTTTGGTTCAGAAAGAACAATAACATAGAGCTAGCCACAACAACTTTGTGGACAATTATAAGGACATTATCTTCACTATTTGAAAGTACAAGGGCGGTAGAAATAATATTTGCGAGTAACCGCATTTAGGAGCCATGAGAAGCAGATAATATATGGAGGAAACACCCAAAATAAACATGAATTAGGAACAGGATTTGTCATCAAAAAAGAGTTATGGGGGAACGTTTTAAACTTTAAAGCTTTTAATGACAGGATTAGTAAATTACGAATAAAAGGTAAATGGAAAAATATAACGATGATTAATGTACATGCACCTACTGAAGAGAAAGAAGATGATATTAAAGAAGACTTTTATAATGATCTGGAAGATGTCATAGAAGACATCCCCAAACAGGACATCCTGATTGTGCTAGGAGACTTAAATGCAAAAATAGGTAGAGAGCAAACTAATAAAAAAGTGGCCGGTATGGAAAGCCTACATACAACTTCAAATGATAATGGATGGAGAGTCATCAACCTGGCAGAAGCCAAAGGACTGCATATTAGCAGTACCAGACTACAAAGAAAGGATATACACAAACAAACTTGGAAATCATGTGACAAGAGAACCTATAATCAAATAGATCACATTTTAATTAACAACAGAAATGCATCAAACATACAGCAAGTCAGAAGTTATAGAGGAGCTGAGTGCCACAGTGACCACTTCCTCGTTGGAGCAAAATTTAAAATAAAACTTAAGAGAGCTTTCTATACTAAATTACAAAGATTACACTCAACATATAACAGAGAAAAACTACAAGACATTACAGTCAAAGAGAAATTTACAGATGAAATAAAATGTACACTTGAAACTCTGCAAAACCCTTCGGAGGAAAGCGTTGACCAAACTTGGTTGAACATCAAGAATACAATTCAATCTACCGCAGAAGAATGTCTCGGTGTGTTAACCACGCATAGAAAGAACAGATGGTTCAATCAAAAATGTGAAGAAGCAGTCATTAGGAAGAAGAATGCCAGACATGTATGGTTAAATGACATCAATAACATCCAAAAGGAAGAGCATTATAGAAATGAATGTAAAGAGGCTACAAAAATAGTCAGACAGCAGAAGCGAGAATATATGAGTAATATAATCAAAGATATGGAAACTAATCACCAGAAAAATGAATCCAGAAATTTTTTAAAGAACTGAAGTCAATGAAACGAGGGCACCAACAAAACACATATGGTTTAAAAGACAAAACTGGGAATATGATAAATACCAATGAGGAAATGTGCAACACATGGAAAGAATATTTTATTGAATTACTAAATTGTGAAGCTCCAAGTAACATTTTCCCACAGGAAGAGGTTCTAACATGCGAACCACAAATTGAAGAACCTACATTTGAAGAAATCCTATATGTAATCACACGACTTAAAAACAATAAGGCAACTGGGACTGATGGAATTGCTGCTGAATTTATAAAGGCAGGTGGCCATGCATTACATCTAAAGCTATACGAACTAATAATAAAAATCTGGAGGACAGAAGAATTACCCCATGACTGGAAAGAGTCATTATTGATACCTATCTTTAAGAAAGGAGACAAGTTCCAATGTGGAAATTATAGAGGAATATCACTACTGTCCACAAGCTATAAGATACTATCCGCAGTATTACTAAATAGACTAAAACCATATTCAGAAGACATATTAGGTGACTACCAGGCGGGTTTTAGACAAAACAGATCAACAATAGATCAGATATTTATCTTACGACAAATAGCCGAGAAACATTGGGAATATAAAAGAGATCTCCATAACATTTTTGTGGATTTTAAAAAGGCTTATGATAGTGTCCATAGGAATAGTCTATGGAATGCTATGCAGGAATTTGGAATACCAAGGAAGTTAATCAACATGACCAGACTATGCATGGAAGATACTTATAATATAGTAACATATAAAGGCAGGAAATCAGACCCCTTCCAAATAACATCTGGCTTGAAACAGGGTGATGCACTATCGCCGCTACTCTTCAATCTGGCTCTAGAGAAAGTTGTAAGGAAGATAAAGGAGGAATGTGATATTGGAGGAACATCCAAGCTGCTTGGTTATGCAGATGATATAGATATTATAGGGCAAAGTGAACAAAAGACATTGGAAATATTGACTCACTTAAAGGAAAAAGCCCAACAGATGGGGCTGGTTATCAACCAAGATAAGACAGAATATATGGTAATTTCAAGAGACGGAATGGCTAAAAACTCTGGCCACATACAAATAGATAATATGACCATTAAAAGAACGGAAACATACAAATACCTGGGTACAATCTTCAACTGCTCCAACATCATAAGGGAAGAAATACAAACTAGAATCAACTCTGGAAATAAGATATACTATGCACTACAACATCTACTAAAATCAAAGGCGCTATCTCGTAACACCAAAATCACAATATACAAAACACTGATCAGACCAGTTGTGCTGTATGGCTCTGAAACCTGGAGTACAACGAAAGGAGACGAAGCCTTGTTACAAACCTTTGAGAACAAATTTTAAGACGCATCTTTGGACCCATTAGGGATACACAAAGTGGAGAGTGGAAAAGAAGAAGTAACAAAGACATTTATGATCTGTTTAAGTCCCCGCTAATCACTGGTATCATGAAGGCTAATAGACTACAATGACTGGGGCATATAGAAAGAATGGAAGATAATAGGGAAACAAAACTCGCTTACATTCAGGAAATAAATGACCGTAGACCCCGTGGTAGACCAAGAAGACGGTGGAGAGATAATACATGTACAGACCTACAAGCACTTGGAATCAACGACTGGCGAGAGAAGGTCCACCAGAGAGACAAATGGAGACGGATTGTATTTGCAGCAAAGAACCTCAATGGCTCGGAAAGCTGAAGAAGAAGAAGAAGAAGAAGAAGAAGAGAAGCAGATACCTACGTTAAATAAGGAAAATGCGCAAAGAAAATTATGGCATAGTGTGTTTGGATGAAATGTGGATCAATTCGCACCACACAAGTGATAAGGAATGGCAATCAGTGGATGGACAGATAAAGCGATATGTGCCCAGTGGTATAGGACAGCTTTTGGTCATGGCCCATGCTGGTAATACGCATAATGGCTTACAACAGAATGCTGGGCTCGTGCTCGTATCAAAGCATACAGACAATAGGGATTATCATAATAAGATGAATGGTAATGTATTTAGAGATTGGCTCGAGAATACTGTGCTTCCATCTCTAGATAGACCGTCGTCTCCAATTATGGATAATGCATGATATCAATGTTGTTGCCCAAGAAGACAAAATACCTACAGCATCGAGCACAAAGGGAGAAATAAAGATATGACTCCGAATAGGAAACATACCATTTCCAGAAACGTATTTCTAGCTAGAATTGTTGTCCCTTGTAAAACAGACACCAAAAAGCAAGAAATATCAAATCGACAAGTTGATAGAAGAGCATCGTCATAGGTGCTTGAGACTTCCGCCCTACCACTCTCATTTTAACCCTTGAGAACTTGTGTGTGCTAAAATTAAAGGAATTAAAGCTGACAATACTATATTCAAATTATCTGACGTCAGGATACTAATCCAGTCCGCGCTATTAAATATTCATAAAAGTTACTGGAAAAATGTGAGGACCCTGTGTTGAAAGAGTAAGAGGATTATTGGAGAAAGGATGGATTGAATTTTATGCAACCGAGAGCAGTCATCAACCTACTGGAATCGTCCGACACAGATTAAGGTCTGAGCAGATCGCAGACCTTAATCCACGTGCACACCAACTGGGATAATTTGCTACAAATATTCAGAAGAATTGCAGGCCCTAAACATTACAGCATCAGCATAATGTCAATGGCAACAGTTTGTATTCCACAGTGATGAATTTTCATTTCCGCAAGCCTTCGGTGGTGACAAACAACTGTATTTAAAAAAAAAAAAAAACCACACACACACACACAATAAACGCATTGAATACCAACAATCCCCCGATGTGTCTCCACCTTGACGTGGTGGGGGGGGGGGAGGCGCTTGCGTGTCCCATCGACCCCATTTGCTTGCTGATGGATGAAAAACTACATATCGGACAGCTTATGGGATAGGGACCAGACTAAGAGAGACACAACCTGCTGCTCTGCAGGTAGACTGAAGATAGCAGTCAACAATTTAAATCAGGTGCACGAAGGCAGAAGTTCTTGGTTCGGACAAAACTCTTAAGGCTCCCTGTCGAGGGCTGTGGCTGAAAGCCTCTAAGCCACAAACCCTCGGATCTGAGAGCCGGGCCGATACCCACCTACCGAAAAATAGAGGCGTGATTCTGAGCAAGCTACATGCTCAAGTCTGATACATGTTCGAAGGACCTCAGCTGGGGGATATGAGAGATTCCCGGATGAGAGGGCCAGGCCGTTTCTCGTTCACTGCTGCACGAAGGTAAGGTGCTGAGCCGGCAGCACATGTAGCCTCCTCGTGAGCGAGTACAAAAAGTCCAAAAAGTGCCCCAGTCGACCGAAATGGTTACGAAAACTGTCTGTATCTAACTCATGGAGAGTGTAGACAAAAGTGGAAGAACGTCTGTCTCAATGACGCGAAATGGAACGCATGGCGAGCGAACCTATTGCGTGGTCTGAAGACAAAAGCAAAAGCTTGCCGAGTGGATGTCGCTCGCAGTCTGACCGCTCCTGGTGTGTGCTTGAGCGATCAGTGGCAAGCGAGATGCCTAACACATATAAGTGAGGAACTAAAGCAGCCATGAGCAGGACGTGGCAACTCCTAGAATGAGCCCAGTCTCAGAGCAATATGTGCCGGCTCTGCAATTATGGAAGCCTCCTTGGATAGCGAAGGAATGCCCATGGTCTGCCCCTGCCTTCCCTTGAGGGCCGACAGCGATGTCGTTGATCGTTCTATCTTGACCAGCTGAGATGTTGGCGACATCACAACAGTCTAACCTGCCTCGAAACCAGAGGAAGGCTAACCTTATTAAAAAAATGCCCGCCGGAAGTCGGAAGTGTCGTCCTACAGGTGGCAAACTAAAAATTGACACTACGCAATTACGACCTGCCTGGTTTGTGCGGGAATGGCCCGGGGCAAACGAAATGACCAATATATTGAAGTGAGGATTTAAAGCAGCCATGAGCAGGACGAGACGGTTCCCTCGGTAAGCCCAGAACCAGGGCGCTATGTGTCGGCCCTGCAACTATGGAAGCAACCTTGGATGGCGGAAAATGCTATGGACTGTCCCTGTCTTCCTTTGAGGGATGACCGTTGTCTTCGACCGTTCAACCTTGGCCAGCTGGATTGTAGATGGCACCACAAAGGTGAGAGTCTCCCAGGAATGCTACCTGGTCAAACAAAGCACGCTATAGTCGGATGTGTTGGCCTACGGGTCTCGGCCCAAGGGCGCATAACAGACACACCGCAATAACATCTGAAAAAACACTCCGGATGAACGAAAAAAAGAAGAAGAATACCAACAGAAAAGTAATATTGCGGTGGAAACTAACATATTGTGGCTTGACAAGAAACGTGAGAGCAAACACGTTGTCAAATTACGGGACAACACACGTGCATACGAATCAATCTATAAACTTCAATGAAAAGAGGACAAACATCTTGGTCGTTAAGAAGAAAGCCCACTACAGAGACACTGACAACTATTTTCATAGTGCAAAACAGGTAATCATGTTCCGTCTCTGAACGGTAAACAGCAGAGTAGACAATCTTTCACGAAGACTCAAGCGGGTCTGTCACCCATGTTTACGTGTGAACAAACTACACAGACAGTTGAACAGATCCTTAAAAATGGAAACATTATGACTAAATTGCGGTATCATTTCTGGTCACTCCATACGCACATTAACGCACAGCTATTTGGAAGCTTTCACGAACTCAATATAAAAAGCTAACACGAATACTTGTGTGCACATTATTAACCAGCAGCTGAAGAAACAAGAAGGAAATGAAAAATAAGGTAAGAAATATATTCCTTCTACTTTCCTGTCAATTTACAAATTATTTACCCCATGCCTCTGTAAATTCTCTGTCTTAACTAATATTACACATTGCACCCCTCTCGGGACTCTCCGTGGTGAAGTGGTCAAGCCGTCTTACTCGGGCTCAGAAGGTTGTATGTTCGATTCCGGGCCGCGTCCTTCATTTCACGAGTGCATTTTCCGGAGACTCCCGAGGGTCGTCACTTGAGGTACGGAGTTCGCGCTTTGTGCGACGCTTTCCGCACTGCGGAAAGAAACTTAGCCATATGGGTTAAAAATAACGGTGCAATGCAGCGGACCCTGTCGATTTTAAGCTACTTCTTTCATTGCACCCACTCCCATACGAATCCGGATACGCCTTGTGTGTCATTTGAATTGGCGGGGATGTCATTACTGTAAACATAAATTTGTTAGCGGGAAATCACTAGTTTTTCAGCAAAACATCAAATAAATGCCGCCACTTTCGGTGATTTAAGTTGCTTTTGGACCTCATCATCATCATCATCAAGTGCCGTGCCGGCTGGCGTAGGCGTTCATGGCTCTCCATAGATCTCGGTCTTTGGTTTTCTGGATCAACTCTGCTGCTGATATTCCTCCATGCCACCGTCTCAATCCATCCAGCATCACTTCTCTTGGTCTACCTCTGCCTCTCTTCCCCTCGATCTTTCCAGTTGTTACGATGTTCTCCAATGCCTCTCTTCTCATCACATGACCGAGGAAAGCTGTTTGTCTCTGTCTTATTGTTGTATATAATGTTCTAGTTTCATTAGCCTGTTTCAGGCAGTCGTCGTTAGTTACTCTGGCAGTCCAAGGAATTCGCAACATTCGTCTCAGGAACCACATCTCTGTTGCTTCTAATTTCTTCTTAATTTGTTCATTTACATTCCAAGATTCACTGCCATACAGCAAAACTGGTTCTACATAGCATTTCAGCACTCTCTTTCTTACATTCAGTGATAGTGACTTATTGCATAAGATACTCTTCATTTTCTGAAATGCGGCTTTTGCCTGCCCTATTCTGCTCCTAATCTCTGTTGTACATCTTCCATCTGATGTTATAAATGCCCCTAGGTATCTAAAATTATCAACTTGGTTAAGGATTTTCCCTTCTATTTCTATGTCACATTTTGGTGTCACCATTTTCTTTGATATTACCATTGTTACTGTTTTCTTGATATTCAAGGAGAGTCCTTTCCTTGCACTCTCTGTTACTACAACGTCTAATAATTGTTGTAGGTCTGTTGAATTATCCGCCACCAATACTGTGTCATCTGCATAGCGTATATTATTTATATTATAACCTCCAACTAGTATTCCTGGCATCTCTTTGATCTCTCTCATTATTACTTCGCTATACAGGGAGAAAAGATCTGGTGACAAGACACACCCTTGTCGTACTCCTAGCTTTATCTGTTCGTAACTACCCTCTTTATTTCCCATTTTAATTGCTGCTACTTGGTTCCAGTAAATATTCTTTATTATTCTTAAATCTTTTCCATCAGTGTTGATATCTTCCAACATTTTAATCAGTTCATCATGTTTTACTTTATCAAATGCCTTAGTATAATCTATGAAGCACAAATATATGTTTCTCTGTTTCTCTATTGACCTTTCTATTAGTGTCCGTAATGTATAAATTGCATTGTTTGTGCCCTTTCCTTCCACAAATCCATACTGTTCTTCACTAATTTCCATTTTTATTTTCTTTTTGGTTCTTCTCATTATGATTCTGAGTAGAAGCTTAGTGATATGGTTTATAAGGTTAATTGTACGAAAATCTTCACAATCAATTGCTCCTGGTCTTTTTGGTATAGCTATAAATACAGATCTTCAGCATATCACTGGGTAAATATCCACTGCTGTAAATATCATTCAACACTTTTGGTTAATATATCTACTCCAAATTCTCCCAATACTTCTAATTCTTCTATTGTGATTTCATCTGGCCCAGCTGCTTTTCCTTTCTTCATACGTTTCATAGCGTCAGCGACTTCTTCTTTCAGAATAGGTGGACCTTCTAAGTTACTATCTTCTGTTAATTCTTCCCTTTCTCCTTCATATAATTCTCTTATATACTCATTCCACCTCTTCATTATAGCATCTTCCTCTAATATTATCTTTCCTGTTTTTGATTTCAAACACCCTGTATTTATTCTTATTTTTCTTCCTGTAAGCTCACTGATTTGTCTGTGCATATTTTTTGTATCTTTAATGGAATTTAATTCAATTTTTTTGCATTGCTCGTTTAACCAACTTTCTTTAGCCTTCCCACATTTATCTTTTATTTCTGTATTTATCTTAGCGTATTCTTGTTTGTCATTTTTACTCTGTTTTCTTTTGTTCATCAGTTTTAAGATATCTTCATTCATCCATTTTTTCTTAGCTATTTTGCCTCTCTCCGGTAATACTTCTTTGCTAGTTTGATGAATGGAGTCCCTTAACATTTCCCATTGTTCATCTATACTCTGTATTTTAGTTATTGCATTGTACCTATTTTTCACAGTCACTCTGTATTGTTCTTGCATTTCTTTATCTATTTTCAGAACCTCTTTATTAAGTCTCATGTTCTTAACCATTTTTTCCCCTCTCTTTAATCTTACTTTTATTTGTCCACATAGTGGTACATGATCACTATTGCAGTCAGCACCAGGCATTGTCTTTACATTAATTAAAGCATTTCTAAATCTTTTATTAATTAGTATGTAGTCAATTTGGTTGCGTATTTTCTTATCAGGGCTTATCCATGTGTACAGTCGTCTTTTATGGTGTTTTAAACCATGTGTTTCCAATTATCATATCATTGATATTTGCCCATTCTATTAGCTTTTCCCCTCTTTCATTTCTTGTACCTAAACCATAATTCCCCACTACATCCTCCATTTTTCCCCTTTCCTACTTTTGCATTAAAATCACCAAGTATTATCTTTATTTCTTGTGATCCAATTTGAGCCATCGCCATTTCTATTTCGTCGTAAAGTGTTGTATTTCTTCATCACTACTGCTTGCTGTTGGTGCATATACTTGTATAATATTTATGTCTATTGGTTTGCCTTTGATTTTTACCATAATAACTCTATCTGAAATACACCAGTATCCATTAATTGACTTGGCTGTTTTTTCGTCTAATATTATTCCTACACCTTTTTCATGTGTATCCCCTCCAGAATAAATTATTGTGTGATTGTCAGCTATAATTTTGCCCGATCCCTTCCATCTCATCTCACTAACGCCTAGTATATTCATTTTCATGCTATCCATCTCTCTTAGAACATTGGTCAACTTTCCTAGCTCATTTAATGTCCTAACATTCCATGTTCCTACTCTAAATTTATTTATTTTAGTTAACATTTTGCCATCAGTAGCTGGATGACGGTCTGGTGTCACCTGTGGCTCATGACTGTCCCTACCGGACGAGGATGCCCTAAGACAGCCATTAACGTCCTTCACTAACTTTGGTATATGTTTTGCCATGAAGTCTTGGGAAGATAATGTGGTGGTTTCCCCTTGCCTTCCACATTCACATGGTGGTCTTTTTATCTCTGCCTCTTTTTGGACCTATCAAAGACATATTCCTTGAGTGGGGGTAGATATAAGACGGCTGGAAAATTTTCATAACGATGCAACAGACAGTTTTCAAAATAATTGATCGTGAATGAAGGCATTCTTTTCGGGACATACTATAGACGGACCTGACTGCCCAATTCCTAACCCCTTTCAAAACAAAGTTAAGTTTGTTCGTTCACTCTTCCCCCCTAACACCCTCTCTCTCTCTCTCTCTCTCTCTCTCTCTCTCTCTCTCTCTCTCTCTCTCTCTCTCTCTCTCTCTCTCTCTCCCTCTCTCTCTCTCTGTATATGTAAGTAACGTTTAGTTAGGACTCGTATCACACTACGAGGCGTACTGAGTCGTGGTGCTAGCGTCATAATTGTACACCAATGAACATTCCATAGGTAATGTAATAAATAGCATCTCAACCGTTTCCCAGTACATTTAGGGACACCCATGTTAAGCCGGGTAGACCCGGGTTTCCAGCTGCATCTTTACAAAATCCCCGCCTCCTTAGGGAATTGAACATACGACCAGCGGGAGCATTTACCACCGTGCTAATGCGACGCCCGATTCATACCATAGCTTCCTGAAGTGGAACTATTTATGCATAGACTGGGAATCGTATACAATAATTTGAAGGCTCCAATAGTTATCGAAGAGCTGCTATGACTGCATATATATATGCCGAGAGGCTAGAACGCCGGACTCTCATTCGGGAGGCCCGGGTTCGATCCCTCGGTAAGGTGTGGGATTTTTTTCTGTCGGGGGCAAAAAGAAAATTCTAACCTGCACGGTTCGCGGCGACTGCACTAGGCAGGCGGCCTTTATTCCTCAGGCTCAAAGACCCCTCTGCCATACACCGCAAGGTACTATATTGGCAGTAAATGACAGTTTTATATATATATATATATATATATATATATATATATATATATATATATATATATATATATATATATATATATATATATATATATATATATATATATATTATGTGTATGTGTGTGTGTGTGTGTGTGTAAGTCAGGTCTTAGTCAGATATGACTGAGCTACCGTATGACAAGTAGACGGTACTACCTGCTTTCTGTCAGCGCCGAATGTTGGGCGGCGCTTACCAAACCCGACACCCCACATTGTGCCAACGGCTTCGGGCGGAAGAGCGCAATTGGGAGGGTACTAGCCTTATCCTGGTGCGAGGAAATGCAACCCAAAGACAAAATAAGTCATGGCAGGGCAGACCAGGCCCTAAGCCTTGGTTGGCAGCTGGTCTAGAATTGAAGCTCCGACAGGCGGACAGTTAGATCATTGCTTTGCTGATCCGGCAGCTTCTGCAGCTTGTCTTGTTCCAGATGTATAGGTGTTAACTTTCCTCTGGAGTGTACTAGGCAGGCCGAGAGAGGGATCATGCTGCATGGGCAACACATGGTTTCTTTATTTTAGCCCAGGCTTTGTGCTATGGAGAGGCAATAACTCCATCCCTGGTCTTAACCGGTCTCGGAATCAAATCGAGAGGCAACTGTTACGGGTTATAAGTCCTTGTCAGTTGGCGTAGACATGGGGCGCCACGCGTTGCCTCTGACGGTGGGAGACACCTACAGGTGTCACTGATCAGCTACCGCCCGCCTCAAGCTGGGCAGCCCCCGGCCAATTGGGTGCTGATCCGCCACAGCCTGCCTGCTTCAATGGGTGCTTGGGGCTAGGACAAAATCTTAATCGCAGGCTGTAAAACCAATGCACCAGGTACTAATAAAAAGAATAATAGAAACCTCAAGCTACGGCTTGCAACCTGGAACGTGAGAACCATGTGTCCAGGATTTTCCACTGACTTGACAAATATTGACGATGCGAGAAAAACGGCTGTGATTGATGCTGAACTCAATCGTCTTAACATTGATATTGCTGGCCTGCAGGAGACTCGCCTCGCTGAGGAAGGGTCACTCAGGGAAAACAATTACACCTTTTTTTGGAAGGGAAGAGGGCAGGCAGAAAAAAGGCAACATGGTGTGGGCTTTGCAGTGAAGAATTCGCTACTGGGAATGATTGATATCCCAGCTGGAGGTAATGAAAGATTATTATCACTGCGCTTGGCAACCTCTTGTGGATTTGCCACCATTCTCACTGCATATGCACCGACACTCGCTTCCTCTGATGATGTGAAGGATACGTTCTATGAGCAGCTAGACTCTGCGATCAAGGCAGTTCCAAAATCCGACTACATTTATATGCTCGGTGATTTCAATGCTCGTGTGGGCAAGGACTCGAGTTCATGGCCAGTGTGCCTTGGAAAATACAACATCGGTCGCATGAATGATAATGGGCAAAGGCTGCTGGAGCATTGCACTAGAAATGACCTATGTATTACAAACTCCTTTTTTAAAACAAAAGAGATGCATAAGGTCACATGGAAACATCCAAGATCCAGGCCATTGGCATCAGCTGGACTTCATTATCACACGGAGACAACATCTGAACCATACATCATTAACTCGAAGTTACCACAGTGCTGACTGTGATACAGATCATTCTTTGGTTGTTGCAAGGGTTAGACTGAGACCAAAGAGAATCTACACAGCTAAACACAAGTCTAGCCCCAGGATTAATATTATTAACACTCACGATCCTGGAAAGTGCTTTGAATTTCAACAGCAACTTGAAGACGCTTTCAATGATACATCAGAAAATTGTATAGTAAATGATAAATGGAGTAAACTTAAGGAAACTATTTATAAAACAGCGGTAGGGGTTTACGGCACTGTGGATCATAAGAGGCAGGACTGGTTTGCGGCAAACAGCCAGATACTGCAGCCCTTGATTGATAAAAAGAAGATAGCTCTCTTAAGAAACAAGGAAAGACCAACGCGTAACACTCTGAGTGAGCTGAAGCAAGCGAGGAAGGATGTACAAAAGGCTGCCAGGCAGTGTGCGAATGACTATTGGATCAAGTTATGTGAGTCCATTCAAATCGCAAGTGATAAGGGAAACATCAGAAGCATGTATGAAGGGATAAAGAAAGCCTGTGGTCCAATGATCAAAAGAAGTGCACCGCTGAAAACCTTGACTGGAGAAATCATCACTGATAAGAAACAGCAGATGGATAGATGGGTCGAGCACTATTTAGAGCTTTACTCAAGTGAGACCAAGCTAGCGGATGATGCCCTCAACGCCATAGAGGCCCTACCAACTCTTGACCACCTGGACACACTTCCCACCTATAACAGAAGTTAAGTGTGCTATAAATGAGCTTGCATCTGGCAAGGCTCCAGGTAAGGATGGGATTCCAATAGAGGTAATCAGGAGTGGGCAAGACACACTCGCTCTACAGATCCACCAGCTAATAGAGCTATGCTGGCGAGAAGGACAAGTCCCACAGGATTTCAAAGATTCAAACATCATAACGCTGTACAAGAACAAGGGAGATCGGAGCGACTGTAACAACTATAGGGGTATCTCACTTCTGTGTATTGTTGGGAAAGTATTTGCCAGAATTGTCCTGCGCAGACTTCAAGTCCTGGGAGATCAAGTCTACCCCGAATCACAGTGCGGCTTCCGTCAGAACCGGTCTACCATTGATATGATATTCTCATTGCGACAGATGCAAGAAAAATGCCGGGTACACAATCAGCCACTGTTTATTGCCTTCATCGACCTCACAAAGGCATTCGATTTGGTCAGTCGTGAGGGTCTGTTCAAAGCACTAAAGAAGATTGGCTGCCCACCAACTCTTCTGTCCATTGTGGAATCGTTCCACACAGGCATGAAGGGTATAATCAAGTTTGATGGCTCAACTTCAGAAGAGTTTGAAATCAAGAGTGGAGTTAAGCAAGGTTGTGTACTATCCCCCACCCTCTTTGGGATATACTTTTCACTTCTACTGAAATATGCCTTTCGTGATCATGATGACGGTATATACATTCACTCACGCTCAGATGGTGGCCTCTATAATGCTCAGAGATTGAAGGCCAAGACCAAAATTAGCAGGGTACTAATCAGAGAGTTGCTTTTTGCGGATGATGCTGCGATTACGACCCACTCTGAGGAAGAATTACAACATCTACTATCTGCATTCTCCAATGCTTGTTCTGAATTTGGTTTAACAATTAACAAAAAGAAGACACAGATTATGTCACAAGGTGCACATGGTGTACCATCAATCTTTATTGACGACGCCGAACTGGAGATAGTAGACCATTTTACATATCTAGGATCAGAGGTAAATAGCAAATTATCCCTCGATCAGGAAATCAACATCAGGATTGGCAAGGCAGCAACAACAATGAACATGTTAGCAAAAAGAGTCTGGGAGAACAGGAAGCTTACTGCCAAAACAAAAGTCCTCGTCTACCAAGCCTGTGTCCTTAGTACTCTTCTTTATGGCAGTGAAACCTGGACAACTTACTCACGCCAAGAGAAACGTTTAAACAGCTTTCATATGCGGTGTCTGCGAAGAATACTTGGTATTAAGTGGCAAGACAAAATCACAAATACTGAAGTATTGGAAAGATCAGGTTGTGTGACGGTGTATTCCATGCTCAGTCTTCGTAGACTTAGATGGATAGGACACGTTAGGAGGATGGATGATGGTAGAATACCAAAGGACATCTTTTTTGGTGAATTACAGACGGGTAGGAGATCTCAGGGTCGGCCTCTACTACGATACAAAGATGTGTGTAAGCGGGACATGATTGATACAGGCATTGATAATGCACATTGGGAGCACGTCGCCGCTGAACGTGTTGCATGGAGGGCAACTATCAGAAATGGAATAAAGACAAAGGAGAAAATGATTGCAGATAAAGCACACACAGAGCGTGAGAGACGTAAGATGGTGCAAAATGGTGGAAATGACCATGTTTTCACATGCACCTACTGTGGGCAAACATTTGCAGCAAGAATTGGCCTTACCAGCCACACTCGCCACCGCCATGGATCGTAGTTATTAAGCCTTTTTGAAGCACAATGTACCAAACTATCGTCTGTCAAGACGGAAAGGTGCAATGACCGTCGTCCGTTTTTCACATGCACCTACTGTGGGCAAACATTTGCAGCAAGAATTGGCCTTACCAGCCACACTCGCCACCGCCATGGATCGTAGTTATTAAGTCTTTTTGAAGCACAATGTACCAAACTATCGTCTGTCAAGACGGAAAGGTGCCAATGTCCGTCCGTCCGTCTGTCTGTCTGCCTGTCTGTCTGTCTGTCTGTCTATGTTCGGCCCTTTCCCGTTCTCATTGCGGGAAAAATGGGTTCGAAAATTGTCACGTATCTAAAATAGGTCCATTATTTTTATGAAAAATTTCAAAATGCCTTAAAGATTTTAGCATTATATTATAACGCATATGCCTGTAGATAACTGTAGATAAACATTTTATAAAACTTTGAGAAAAATGCAACAATTATTTAAATTAATAATATAACAATGCTACTAAATATAATGTCCCTTGATATAACTTTTCTTAGGTTAAGTCCCCTTGCAATATGTTAATAATTATTTAATTAAAAAATTAAATTTTATTACGCAAATAACTGTTTGTAAACTAACAAGCTATACCAGTTGGCTGCACGGGAATGAGAAAAACATCTGTAGAAAATTTCATCTCAATCGGATGGACCGTTCGCGAACGCATAAAAGGACATACATACATACATTGTCTTATTATATATATATATATATATATATATATATATATATATATATATATATAATATATATATATATATATATATATATATATGGACAAATTGTATGTTAGTTTTATTATTTATATTTATTATTTGGTATTTGCTCGCTTTTGAACTCAAGCGTCGTCCAGACACGTCCACATGACTGACTTTTGCGTGCCGATTAGCTTTGCCAATGAGCTTTGTCTCTCGCCATCAGGCGAACCAACTCCGACTTCTGAGGTACTTGTAATTTATGTGCCCATGTCATGGACGAGAAGTCAACATTTTAGTCACACTAACCGGTGAAGAGGTTGAACCTGGACATCAGCACACCGGAAGTCTAAAGTGAGCGCTCTTATCTATTCGGCCATGCTGATCTCCGACAGCTTGTATATTTGTAGGCACCTTCTCTCGTGTTCTATGTCCTGCCATTCAGGCCAACTGTAGAGAACTCTGCCAGAAACATGTTGCCAACGCAATTCTGAAATTGTGATACCTTTTTCTTTTGGGTTAATATTTTCAAATATTTTTTAGCCGTGTGCCTTCATTATGTCACGCAAAAAATCTCTGAATAATTACTGCTCTCCAATTTGGCTAATTTGTAAATTCTTGGCATTTCTTAATTTTCTTTCGGCAATCTGTAATAAACGAAATGTCACTTGTCTCCCCTTGCCGGATGGTTGGGATAGGTGAAAGGTGAAGGTAACTCGATCAGACAGTGGTTACATCTGAGAAATCCCCGGGGTAATCACAGTAATAAATCATGAAATGTCTTGACATTAATGTGTACTTGTCTTCCTATTTTCATTGATGTTTTACTTTAGTTGTTGAAGAGATAAAAAAAAAAAAAAAAAACAGAATAGGTCAAGCAAAAACTGCATTCTATCAAATCAAGAACATATTTAGCAATAAGTCCTCCCCAGTGGAATTTTAGAAAGCTAGTTCTTGCATGTTACATAAAAAGAGTCGCTTACATACACATATTTCTTCTGTATATCCACGTCTCTATGGCCTCTAATCGACTTTCTAACTGTTTGTTCATTGTCCAGGCTTCAGCGCCATACAATAGTGTTGAAAATACGTAACATTTCTTCTTCTGCTTTCAACCGGAATGTTTTTTTTCTTCCCCAGATGTTATTGCGTTGTGGCAAGTTTATTGTGCCCTTAGGCCGACACATCCGTCTTCACGTTTGTTGACCGGGTTAACCTCCCGGGTTACGTAACATTGACAATCCTCATTTCTAATGTGGTGTTACTCTCTCTAGTAACCTACAGTGCATGTTGTAAAAGACGATTAAGGCGGTTCCGCTTGTGGTTTCGTGACCTCTCAGGAGAAGCAAAGAATATTATTACTGCAATCTACCGCGCATGTCGTAAGAAGCGATATAAAGAGTTTTCCGTTGTATAATCCTGACCCCGTATAAGGAAACAATTAATAGTATCCAACTGTAATCACACTACAGGTCGTAAGAAGCGACACAGGGGGGTTGGGCGTGGGGCTTGTCTTTCCCATTCTGTTAAAAAAAAAAAAAAAACTTAGCTGCAAAATTCAACCAATCATGATCAAGTCCACAAATACAATTTAAAACAAAAAATGAGAAGACAAGTAGAAACAATGGGTATGAATAAAACGGGAAGGATATGGACGGAGCGGCATGGGGTAACTAAGGATAGGCAGTTGGGAGAATGTTGGTTAATTGATCCAGTGCCGAAGAAAATATATCGTCAAATGTGATCTCCTAGTTGGACAGAAAGGACGATATATCACCATACTAGGGTCAGCGTGTTAATTGTTGTTTTCTATTTTTTTTATTTTTCGTGGTACCTTCTACTATTTCAGTGCGTCAAGTGAATAGAAAAGTACATTACAATACTTGTTTATTTGATTGTGTACCAGTTCGGTCCAAACCTACTTTTTGTTTGGCAATGAATCAGTTAAGGGCCTGTTGTCTAAAGGGAGATAAGTGATGAGAACAAGTACGAGGAGAACACGGGAATCCTCCAAGTGTTAGTTCCAAACGTAAACGTGTGGACTGTAATCTGTTCTGTTTGTCTACTTCGTGTCTTTCAGCTATCTTCATGACACTTTCTGAGCATTTCTCTGTTACATCCAAGAACATAGTGAGGTCAGCACGGCCGACATGGACAAGAACACGTGCTCTTTTAAAAATGATCGTGTGCTGATGCGAAGTATCCAACCCTGCACGGGACAGTTGGACTAAAAATGTTGACCTCTCGTCTTTATTTGAATTACATGTATCTCTGAAGTCGGGATGGGTTCGCTTGATGGCGAGGGACATGGTAATAGGGAAAGCTAACCACACGCAAAATCAGTCCAGCGCTACTAGAAGTAGTATGTAGGACTACGTTGAGTTCAAAGCTAGCGAGCCCCCCCCCCCCCCCCCCACACAACAAAAAAAACACCCAAAACAAACCCCAACACAACAAAAAACACACAAACACACAAAAAAACCACAAAAAATCAGA
>JACEFZ010016446.1:0-85784 GCA_014155875.1 Cepaea nemoralis
GGTTGCTGCATCAGCAGACAGAACAAACAAGTCATGCCAGATGTGCAGTGTTTTGGTTCGACATAGAATAATATATATACACTTCGGAGACCTATGGTGCTACTTCAGTGTAGTAGTAGATTCAGGTGGAAGAGCCCTAATACTAATGGTACTAGTTACAGTCTGGTTGTGTGTCTATCTGGCCCTTACTCTGCACCTGAGGATAGTATAACCAGGCAGTACCTTGTTTAGAACCTACAGTGCAAATGAAAAAGTGGAATACCTAAAACCACGGAGAAGGGAATTAAAGATAGATGAATAACATGGGACACAGCTGCAGGGGATGGCAGAAGACAGGGTGTCATGTGCCAACAGGAGATAATGGACAGAAGAAGAAGGTGGTTCACATTCTGCTGTGCCCAAATCTGTTATGTTGAGCAGTAACACAGTTTTCTTGTGTATGAACTTAGATGTGGATGAATGTGCAGACAATGGCACCCTGCTGTGTGGCTCCAGGAAGGGAGCTTGCATCAATCTGCCAGGTAGTTACCAGTGTGACTGTGACAAGGGACAAGTCTGGAACAACTCCACCAGGGCATGTGTTGGTGAGTTCATCTTCCATCCTTTGTTGTTTCTATTTTAAAAAGTTGTTTTTATTTGTTCTCCACATCTTCTTTTAACTCAAAATTCTCCTCCTTCAACTCCAAATTCTCTTCCTTCTACTCACGCAAGTTTTCTTCCTTCTACTCAAAATTCTCTTTCTTCATTTCCAAATTCCCTTCCTTCAACTCCAAACTCTCTTCCTTCCACTCCAAATTCTCTTCCTTCTACTCCAAATCCTTTTCCAAATTCTCCAACTCCATACTCTCTCTTCCTCCTTCAACACCAAATTCAATTCCTCTTCAAAATCTAACTCATCCCTTTTCTCCAATTCATAATCCATTTCCTCCTATTCCATCTCCTCCAACTTCAATTTTGTTGTTGTTTGGGGGGTTGATTGCAACGTCTTGTTAAAAGCTTACATCTATTTTTGTATCAATTCTAATTGTTATTATCCATTTGTCTGATTAATTTTCCTACTGCCTGGTTTCCATTCACCTGGCCTGAGATTGATGTAAGGTATGTCATGTGTCTGTGCTTGTTGTTTCTCTGCAGCATCCATACATATTTCTTTCTTTCATTTCCCATTGCCAAAAATTGATGCAGTCATAATCTCTTGTATCTGTTATAATCATATACCTTAACAGAAAAGACTTTTAGACTTTTAAATGCCGAATGTTGGGCGGCGCTCGCCAATATCCCTCAGCTTTAGGTGGAGGAAAGCAGTTGGGAGGATACAAGCTTTATCCTAGTGCGAGGAAATGCACCCTAAAGACTAAATGTCATGGCAGGACAGACTAGGCTCTAAGGTTTGGCCGGCAACCGATCTAGCATTGAAGCTTTTGTAGGTGGACGGTTTTAGCATTGCTTTGTTATTGAGATAAGTAGCACACAGTTTTATTTTTCATTGATTTCATTCTTCTCATTCTGTTATCATCCTTTTATGTAGTCACTGTGGTGCCTTCTCCCTGGTTTATATGTTGAGTTTTCTTGATGTTTGTTCGCTGATGAAAGCATTGATTTGTAACGTCCTTTGTTTTGCGTAATTGTGTTTTGTAAAGCTTCCCTATATTATTGCGTATCTTTTGAATGGGAGGTGCAACACTTGATTCACAACCAGGTGATGTAGTTACCTACACAGAGGGCTATACAGGTAAAAGAAGTGCTATGGGGTTCGCGGCCAAGGTTGGTGGATGATGTTTGGCGCAGGAGAGCCTGGCATATGATATCACAACATCTAGTCTGAGAATGGAGGTGGAGGCAGTCACTGCAGTGTTCTGCTAGCTGGAGGACAAACAGTACACACATATTGTGATTGTAATGGACTCAAAGTATGATGAGAAAGTTGAAGACAGACATGCTTCCGGCAAAGTAGCAGGTTTCACTTACCATGGCTGTTGAAGGGGAGAATCCTGTACGGGATGGCCAGAGACCTGGATGTTTTTAACATGTAGCTGGCCAATTGGCAGCAGGCACAATTCAGCAGTCGCACTCTTCAGCTTTCGCCGGAAGAGATTGGGCACTTGTGAGCTTGTTCTGAGTGCTGTGACTTGGCTCTTTATCTTAAAACATTGGTTGCAAATGACTTACTTTGTTTATTTTTTCAGGAGACAAGTGTTCCAAAAATCCATGTGAAAACGACGGAGCCTGCTTTATCAGCAACAACGAGCAGGGCTTTGTGTGCAGGTCGGTTTGATACTTACATTTGAGAGCACATGTCATTTCTGAGCTCATCATCACTGTCAGCTCCATCTAGTGCCTTGCCGAGGCACGCATGCTTCTTTACAGCTCCATCCTCTGTCAGTTCTTGTGTTGACATCTCCGCCTGCCATATTGCAAGACTGTTCTCTCTCTCTCTCTCTCTCTCTCTCTCTCTCTCTCTCTCTCTCTCTCTCTCTCTCTCTCCTCTCTCCTCTCTCTCTCTCCTCTCTCTCTCCCCCAACCCCACCTTCCCTCTCTGTGAGGCATCTGCATCTTTTTCTACTGATATTCCCAGCTGTCACAGTATATGTCATTTTTCTTTTGTCATAATTTTCATTTTGATCTGCATCGGAAGAGATTCAAATTTTTTTTATTGACCTGGGCTCCAAGATTACCGAGCCTAAGATAGGTACTAGAAAATCTGGAGAATTTAATACAGCCAACATAATACTGACCGCATCACACACACACACACACACACACACACACACACACATACAGTGCCGATTGGTCATGAAAATGTGAGCCTAGCACCATGTTCCCTGTACGCACATAAGGCATGTCAAAGCATTCTTTTTTATATAATGATCATAATAAATAGATTGTGTTATAACGTCATTTATGCCGATTGTTTAGATTGATCTTTGGCAACGAGGTTATGGATACACTTCTTAATCCCACATGCCACATTCAAAACAGCTGCGGACGATTTGGTACCGTACTGCCTTGTGTTGGTTTCTATACAGAGTGCCAATCATTCAGAAATCAATAGCAAACAACTGAATGGTCTCTACACTTCAGCCCAGACTTTGTGCTATGGAAAGGTATAACTCCATCTCTGGTCCCCGCCTTGGGTTGTAGCAGTTATGCGTGTGTTTTTTTTTTATAAGCACAATGTAACAAATTATAATCTGTCGACAGTTCATAAACAAATGCACATATTATTGTTTGGCACTGATAGAAGGAGAAGAAGGAAGTAGAGATTAGAGAATGCACTAGACAACATAAATTTTGAAATCTATAGTTACCAACCGGGATTCAAACCTGTCACCTCCAAATGAATATGGCGCCTCGCTGCAGGAACAAGTGTACTGCGCCGCATGACCAACTAGACACCCCTAAAAGATGTCTTCATTAACCAGGTCTATCATACAGATGAACCCACAACTATGGAATACGGACAGAATTTGTATCAAACCATTTAGATAGCACCATAAGTCTCATAATCTTATATATAAAAGAGAATCTCCGTCTGTATGTTTGTCCTTTATGCATTCGCGAACGGTCCATCCGATTGAGATGAAATTTTCTACACGTCTTCCTCTCATTCCCGCGCTGCCAACTGTGATATTTTTTTTGTGTGAAAACGGCTACTTACTTAATATTATTTAATTTTTCCTTTTTCATTATAATTTCAATATAGCAAGGGGGCTTAACTCTAGAAAAGTTATTTCAAGGGGCATAACTTTTAATAACATTGCTATATACTTTATAGTCATATTGTTGCATGGTTTTCAAAGACTTATAAACTCTTTGTCTATAGTTATTTACCGGCATATGAGTTATAATAAATAATGATATAATCTTTAAGGCATGTTCAAAGTTTTCATAAAAATAATGCATAACATTGTAACTCATCTTTTTATGCTTAAAGAAGATATCTACAGTCATGTTGGTGATTAAGAACAGTTTTCATTAAAAATAATCGATGGTGTGTGGAAGGACATTCTTTTAAGTTATTTTTTTTTTTTTTTTGTATGAATTTAATGAGACGCTCAACGCCAGGAGCTGGGCGAAGCCACGCCGGGTCAGATAGAGACAGACCTTTTCGCTGCAGTTATCTACAGGCATATGCATTATAATTCTCCTCCTCCTCCTCCTCTCCCCTCCTCCTCCTACCCTCTTCCTCTTCCCCTCTTCCTCCTCCCTCTTCCTCCTCCTCCCTCTTCCTCCTCCTTCCTCCTCCTCCTCCCTCTTCCTCCTCCTCCTACCTCATCGCCCTCCTCCCTCCTCCTAATCACTCCTCTTCCTTCCTCCTCCCTTCTCCTCCCCCTCACCCCTCCTCCTTCTGCTCCCTCTTCCTCCCTCCTTCTCCTCCCTTCTCCCCCTCCTCCTCCCTTCTCATCCCTCCTCCTCTCTTTCCTCCTCCCTCCTCCTCCTCCCTCTACCTCCTCCTCCCTCCACATCCCTCCTCCTCCCTCCACATTCCTCCTCCCTCCACATTCCTCCTCCCTCCTCCTCCCTCTCCTTCCTCCCTCTTCCTCCTTCCTCCTCCACCCTCCTCCTTCTCCCTCCGCCTCCCATCTCCTCCTCCTCCCTCTCCTCCTCCCGCCTTCTCCTCCTCCCCCTGCATTCTCCTCCTCCCTCTTCCTCCTCCCTCCTCCTCCCCCTCCTCCTCCTCCCTCCTCCTCCCTCTGCCTCCTCCCTCCTCCTCCTCTTCCCGCCTCCTCCCTCCTCCTCCTCCTGCGTTCTCCTCCTCCCTCCTCCCCCTCCCTCCTTCCTCCTCCCTTCTCCTCCCTCTCCTCCTCCTCCCTCCTACTTATACTTCCTCCTCCTAATCCCTCCTCCTCCCTCCTATTCCTCCATACTCCTCCTCTCTCTGCCTATCTCTTCCTCCCTCCTCCTCCTCCCTCCTCCACCTCCCTCTTCCTCCTCCACCTCCCTCTTCCTCCTCCCTCCTCCTACTCCTCCTTTTTCTTCTTCTGCTGCTGCTGCCGCCGCTCCATTTACCCAAGTTAATTGTTGGGGGAAAATGTAAGGATCTTTCAAGTGCTCTTTCTAATGCTTTTTGTAAGTTGGTCTTCGTTTATCTAAGGTTGTTCTAAATGCAACCAATAAATGATTAGACAGACAGGCAGACAGAGAGGGAGGGACGGAGAGACAGACAGACAGATAGTCGGGAACGGGAACTTATATGACTACTTATATGAATTAAATGAGATGCTCCCCATCAGGGGCTGGGCGAAGCCGGGCCGGGTCAGACAGACAGACAGACAGATAGATAGTCAGGAACGGGAACGGGAGCTTATATGACTACTTATATGAATTAAATGAGATGCTCCACACCAGGAGCTGGGCGATGCCGGATCAGACAGACAGACAGACAGACAGATAGTCGGGAACGGGAACGAGAACTTATATGACTACTTATATGAATTAAATGAGGTGCTCCCCACCAGGGACTGGGCGAAGCCGGGCCGGGTCAGCTATCTTATATATAAAAAAGGATGTGTGTGGGTGTGTATGTCCTTTATGCGTTCGCGAACGGTCCGTCCGATTGAGATGAAATTTTCTACACGTCCTCCTCTCATTTCTGCGCTGCCAACTGTGATATTTTTTTAGTGTGAAATCGGCTACTTAATTAATATTATTTAATTTTTCCTTTTTCATTATAATTTCAATATAGCAAGGGGGCTTAACTCTAGAAAAGTTATTTCAAGGGGCATAACTTTTAATAACATTGCTATATACTTTATAGTCATATTGTTGCATGGTTTTCAAAGACTTATAAACTCTTTGTCTATAGTTATTTACCGGCATATGAGTTATAATAAATAATGATATAATCTTTAAGGCATTTTCAAAGTTTTCATAAAAATAATGCATAATGCATAACATTGTAACTCATCTTTTTATGCTTAAAGAAGTTATCTACAGTCATGTTGGTGATTAAGAACAGTTTTCATTAAAAATAATGGATGGTGTGTGGAAGGACATTCTTTTAAGTTTTTTTTTTTTTTTTTTTGGTTGTATGAATTTAATGAGACGCTCAACGCCAGGAGCTGGACGAAGCCACGCCGGGTCAGATAGATAGACAGACCCACCTTTCGCTGCAGTTATCTATAGGCATATGCGTTATAATCCTCCTCCTCCTCTCCCCTCCTCCTTCTCCTCCTACCCTCTTCCTCTTCCCCTCTCCCTCCTCCCTCTCCCTCCTCTTCCTCCTCCTTCCTCCTCCTCCTCCCTCTTCCTCCTCCTCCTACCTCCTCACCCTCCTCCCTCCTCCTAATCACTCCTCTTCCTTCCTCCTCCCTTCTCCTCCTCCTCCCTCCTCCCCCTCCTCCTCCCCCTCATCCCTCCTCCTCCTTCTGCTCCCTCTTCCTCCCTCCTTCTCCCCCCTCCTTCTCTCTCCTCCTCCCTCCTCCTCCTCCCTCCACATCCCTCCTCCTCCTCCTTCCTCCCTCTCCCTCTTCCTCCCTCCGCCTCCTCCCTCTCCCTCCTCCCTCTCCTCCCTCTCCTCCTCCTCCCCCTGCATTCTCCTCCTCCCTCTTCCTCTCCCTCCTTCTCCCTCTGCCTCCTCCCTCCTCCTCCTCTTCCCTCCTCTTCCTCCCTCTCCCGCCTCCTCCCTGTCCCTCCTCCTCCTCCCCCCTCCTCCTCCCTCTTCCTCCTCCTCCTCCCCCCCTCCCTCCTCCTTCTCCCTCCTCCTCCCTCCTCCTTCTCCATCCTCCTCCTCTCTCATCCTCCTCCCTCCTCCTCCTTCCTCCTTCCTCCTCCTCCCTCTTCCTCCTCCTCCCTCCTCCACCTCCCTCCTCCTACTCCTCCTTTTTCTTCTTCTGCTGCTGCTGCCGCCGCTCCATTTACCCAAGTTAATTGTTGGGGGAAAATGTAAAGATCTTTCAAGTGCTCTTTCTGATGCTTTTTGTAAGTTGGTCTTCGTTTATCTAAGGTTGCTCTAAATGCAACCAATAAATGATTAGGCAGACAGAGAGGGAGGGACGGACAGACAGACAGACAGGTAGTCGGGAACGGGAACTTATATGACTACTTATATGAATTAAATGAGATGCTCCCCATCAGGGGCTGGGCGAAGCCGGGCCGGGTCAGACAGATAGACAGACAGACAGACAGATAGATAGTCGGGAACGGGAGCTTATATGACTACTTATATGAATTAAATGAGATGCTCCACACCAGGAGCTGGGCGATGCCGGGTCAGACAGACAGACAGACAGTCGGGAACAGAAACGAGAACTTATATGACTACTTATATGAATTAAATGAGATGCTCCCCACCAGGGACTGGGCGAAGCCGGGCCGGGTCAGCTAGTTGTATATAAAACCAGCATAGGTTTCACACAAAACACATTGGTCCGTAATGCTGTGTCCAGTATATTCACAAACATTTAAAGAAGAGAAATGATTGGTCGGTTCAATTTAGTACATGTATTACACAGAAAATCAATTGGGGAACCCTTTGAGGCCACTAAGACAGTTTGTAAACAAACACACATAGTATTGTATGGCGCTCGTAGAAGGAGAAGAAGGAAGTAGAGATTAGAGAACGCACTAGACAACATAATATGTGAAAGCTATAGTTACCGACCGGGATTGATTTCCTATATAATCTGTCAAGACAGCCAGGTGCCAGTAACCAGTCTTGCCCAACTGTTTCAGCTCTCCACATACATCTTTCTCTGTCTTCCTCTGCCTCTCTTGCTCTAGCATTTTTCTACATCAGGCTAGTTTCTCTGTTACACCTGTTCTGTTGAAATGCTTCGAAAAGTTCGTCTTGTCTTTCTGGTGTTGATGAGTGTGGGTGTAACCCCTACGGCTCTTAGTATCTCGGTGCTTGATTTCTTCTCTGTCCACAGTATTCTCAGCATTCTTCTCATAAGCCACATCTGTGTTTCCTCCAGTTTCTTCACCATTTGTTACTCTTTATCCAATATCAGTATTGGTCCTTGATCTCACTCAGTGTACTTCAATCCCAGTTTTGGGGAGTCTCTGTTTGTTTATTCTCTTGTCATGCAATTCCTCTGTTTGTTTATTCTCTTGTCATGTAACTCCTCTGGTTTATTCTCTTGTCATGCAGTTCCTCTGATCCATGGATATAACATTTATAGCCTCAGTTTTATGTTGTATTGTACAACTCACTGACGACATAATTTCTTTAGCAGTTTTATGGTGTATCGTACAACTAACTGACAACATAACTTCTTCCTCAATTTTATGTTCTTCTATACAACTAACTGACAACGTAATTTCTTCCTCAGTTTTATGTTCTACCGTACAACTAACTGACAATGTAACTTCTTCCTCAGTTTTATGTTCTCCGTACAACTAACTGACAACGTACCTCCTTCCTCAGTTTTATGTTCTACCATACAACTAACTGACAAAGTAACTTCTTTCTCAGTTTTATGTTCTACAATACAATTAACTGACAACATAACTTCTTCCTCAATTTTATGTTCTGCCACACAACACCCAGAATACCAAATTAATGCACAAAAGAATTAATGACATCACTAACAAAAGAACACACATGTCAACGGGTTGCCTAAAAACCAAAGATGGCAAAATCATAATAGAAAAAGATCAGATTTTACATGCGTGGTCAGATTGTGTGAAAGACTTTTATGATGATACAAGAAAAGAACAATATGATCATCGGAATAATAATGAAGGACCATCAATTTTGAAGATGGAAGTTCAGAATGCTCTTAACCATATGAAAACTGGCAAGACCCTGGGTACATATAACATCAGAGTAGAAATGATCAATGCCTTAGAAGAATATGGAATAGACCAAGTCACCAGACTGCTGAACACAATATACGATACTGGAGATATACCTCCTGAATTATGTAATTCTATATTTATTGCAATCCGGAAGAAATCAGGAACCTTGGAATGTGATCAACATCGAACAATTAACATAATGAGCCACATCACAAAGATTTTGCTGAGAATTATCACGCAAAGAATTAGGAAGAAAATACAGCCCGAAATAGGAGAAGAACAATGTGGGTTTGTTGAAGGCAAGGGTACTGTAAATTTTGTGTATATACTGAGAACAGTAATTGAACGTTCTATAAAAGTAAATAAAGATCTATATCTTTGTTGTATTGACTACACAAAGGCTTTCTATAAAGTGAGACATGTCGACATGATAGGATGTTTTAAGATCTACAAATTGATGGAAAAGACCTTAGACTTGTAAAAAACATATTGGAAACAACAAGCTGCCATTAGAATTGATAATGATGTAGGTCAATATCAGCCTATTAGAAGAGGTGTGAGACAAGGATGTGTAATGTCTCCAGATCTTTTTTCCCTGTACAGTGAAAATATTTTCAGAAATATAGAAGATATGGAAGGAATCAACATTGGGGGGAGATACATCTGTAACATTAGATATGCAGATGATACAGTCTTGATTCCAGACAATAAACAGGACCTGCAACATTTAGTAGATGCATTTGTTGCACACAGTGAGCAACTAGGGTTAGAATTGAATAGTAAGAAGACACAGATTAAGGTCGTCACTGGGAAGAAGGAAATACCACAATGTAATATACAAGTAAATAGGCATATTCTTAAGAAAGTTAATTGGTACAGTTATCTCGGAATAATCATGCCTTGAAAAGATTAAAAACAAGAATTGCCATTGTGAAGGTAGGCTTTTGCAAGATGAAAAACATACTGACCAATACAAAGATATAAATTGAAACGAGAAAAAGAGTGTTGAAGATGTACATAGAACCTGTACTTTTGTATGGATGTGAAGTGTGGACAATGAGCAAACAAGCTGAAAAACATCTGATGGCTGTGAAAATGTGGTTTCTGAGGAAAATGCACAGAATACCATGGACAAACAGAAAAATCAATGAACAAGTCCTTCAAGAAACAAATGAAGATCGTAAACTGATTAGAGCCATTAGACTAGACGTTCAAAATTTTTTGGGCATGTTATGAGAAGAAATGAATTGGAGAACTTGGTGACAACTGGCAAGATCGAAGGTAAGAGACCAAGGGGAAGACCGAGAAGTAAATACCTGGTTGGCTTGGCCATGTAGTATGGTCGAGACAGGAACACGGAGCTGATCCATGACTGTGGTGATTGAGTGAGATGGCAAAACCTTACCGCCCACGCATATCGGCATGGCACTTGATGGATGGATGGATACAACTAACTGACATCATAACTTCTTCCTCAGTTGTATGTTCTACTGTACAACTAACTGACAACATAACTTCTTCCTCAGTTTTATGTTCTACTGTACAACTAACTGACATCATAACTTCTTCCTCAGTTTTATGTTCTACTGTACAACTAACTGACAACATAACTTCTTCCTCAGTTTTATGTTCCACTGTACAACTAACTGACAACATAACTTCTTCCTCAGTTTTATGTTCTACTGTACAACTAACTGACAACATAACTTCTTCCTCAGTTTTATGTTCTACTGTACAACTAACTGACAACATAACTTCTTCCTCAGTTTTATGTTCTACTGTACAACTAACTGACAACATAACTTCTTCCTCAGTTTTATGTTCCACTGTACAACTAACTGACAACATAACTTCTTCCTCAGTTTTATGTTCCACTGTACAAATAACTGACAACATAACTTCTTCCTCAGTTTTATGTTCCACTGTACAACTAACTGACAACATAACTTCTTCCTCGGTTTTATGTTCCACTGTACAACTAACTGACAACATAACTTCTTCCTCAGTTTTATGTTCTACTGTACAACTAACTGACAACATAACTTCTTCCTCAGTTTTATGTTCTACTGTACAACTAACTGACAACATAACTTTCTTCCTCAGTTTTATGTTCTACTGTACAACTAACTGACAACATAACTTCTTCCTCAGTTTTATGTTCTACTGTACAACTAACTGACAACATAACTTCTTCCTCAGTTTTATGTTCCACTGTACAACTAACTGACAACATAACTTCTTCCTCAGTTTTATGTTCTACTGTACAACTAACTGACAACATAACTTCTTCCTCAGTTTTATGTTCCACTGTACAACTAACTGACAACATAACTTCTTCCTCAGTTTTATGTTCTACTGTACAACTAACTGACAACATAACTTCTTCCTCAGTTTTATGTTCTACTGTACAACTAACTGACAACATAACTTCTTCCTCAGTTTTATGTTCTACTGTACAACTAACTGACATCATAACTTCTTCCTCAGTTTTATGTTCTACTGTACAACTAACTGACAACATAACTTCTTCCTCAGTTTTATGTTCCACTGTACAACTAACTGACAACATAACTTCTTCCTCAGTTGTATGTTCTACTGTACAACTAACTGACATAACTTCTTCCTCAGATGTACGTACGGTTGGAATGGTCCTGTCTGTGCTGATGAGGATACTGATGCCAGGAGTAAGTTTCTGTAGAATATCATATTCAACTTTCTGGTTTCGTTTGCTTATCTCTTTCTAGTTCATTGTAGTTTCTTTACTACAAATGTTAGTTTAAAGATTTGATTATACTTTTATTACTTGTGGACATGTGTCAGTGATTGTTCTTGTCATAAATGCAGAAATGTTTATTTGAATGTTAGTGCTTGTCTTAAGCATGTAAATGTTTTGTAAGAATGATTGTGGTTGGTCTTAAATGTGTGAATATTTGTAAGAATGATTGTGGTTGGTCTTAAATGTGTGAATATTTGTAAGAATGATTGTGGTTGGTCTTAAATGTGTGAATATTTGTAAGAATGATTGTGGACGGTCTTAAATGTGTGAATATTTGTAAGAATGATTGTGGACTGTCTTAAATGTGTGAATATTTGTAAGAATGATTGTGGACTGTCTTAAATGTGTGAATATTTGTAAGAATGATTGTGGACTGTCTTAAATTTGTGAATATTTGTAAGAATGATTGTGGACTGTCTTAAATGTGTGAATATTTGTAAGAATGATTGTGGACTGGCTTAATTGGGGAGGCTGTACTAACTAAATATATAAATCTATATAATTTAGTCCCTCATTTGACCATATGGCCAAGCGTCCTAACTCAAGCTAAACTTGAGTAAGGGGACGTGTTTGATTCACAGATACCAAGCTGTCCGTCCTAGTGCTTGCTTTATAACTCTCGCTGTAATATATATCTCTTGCTATGATCTTTTCCGTATAGGTGAGGTCCTTTGCCTTGAAAGTGGCCGTAGCCTTACTCCGTCATAGTTGTAGTCCTATGTTGCATCCGTTGACTCTCAACAATTTCTTGGAAATTCATGGCAAAATTAACATGTGGCATACTCTTCGCCTGTGAGCTAACAGCGAACATAATATCTTCAATTAGTAAATTCTAATACTAATAAACTAATTCAATTATGTGAACAACATTGAATTACGACAAAACATAATGTAAATCAATCTACTACTACAATAGTTCATAGTATCTCAATATCATCATGCTAATAATTAATTATCACTCTACATACATGTTCATATTAATAATAAATAGTTAATATAACTAACATAATAGTGTTTTCATGTGTAGCTAAGTCTTAATGAATTATTAATCACATCACAGTGATCAGCATAATCATATCTAACTATCAAAGTTCAACATAACAGTCACCGAATCGTCCTCAAAGCGATTTTGATCTCTGTTGGTCTGGACCAGTTCAACGTCCATATCATATAGTAGGAAATATTATAATCATCGACTCGATCTAATGAACACGATGACTGGCTTCATAATGTCTCTGCCAATAAACGAAAAATTGACAACATATGTATATACCTGATAATATTATACAAATAATTTGTTGTTTGCCATGTAAATTGTTATCGAATCCATCCATCCATCATGTGCCATACCGGTAAGCGTGGGCGGTCATGTTCTGCCATCTCACTCGATCAACAGAGTCGTGGATCAGTTCCGTGTTTCTGTCTCGACCATGCCACAAGGCCAAGCCATCCAGATACTTGTTTCTAGGTCTTCCCCTTGGTCTGTTCCCCTCAATCTTACCAGTTGTCACCAAGTTCTCCAAATCATTTCTTCTCATAACATGCCCAAAAAATTGTGACTGTCTACGTCTAATGTCTCTGATCAGTTTATGAATCAGGTGCATTCAAATATATTCAGTCGGCCTAACTAATACATAACTAACGTAGATAAACATTCAGAAATAAACTGATTCCAAAGATCTAAAGACGATTAAGGAGATCATTGACTAGAATTTGGCAGATCTTAACTTCGTAGTCTTGAATAACAATCTGTAAGAACTTTTACGAAATAATAAGAAATATAATATCAACAAGAATAAATATTTAAATCTAATAATATTCATATAAATTAGTAATGTTCTCTATTATGGATATTATTATCGAAGAATAGAGAATTGAAATATTTCCTCAAGACGAATTGTAGACATATGAGATAGTGTGAACAATTCTGACAAGCATAACTTTATATCAGAGATACTTGGAATAACTACTTAATCGTTTATACAGGTTTGTTTTTGCCTTTAATGTGGAACGCAGAGGTGTTTCCAAGGCACCAGGGCTGGGTTCTATACTGGCCAAGACCTAGTGATGCGTCCTCGCCGAGCATCCTGGGCAACAGGTCCCTTTGGGTCCTTGCTAAAGTCAGTAGGATCGTTGATTCCTCCGAAGTCGGAGAGTGTTTACCTGCACAGCGAGGAACCACCAGTCTGCACACCAATAAGCCAGACATGGGACAACGGATATTCACGCAAACCTCAGGTCCTGTGTAATATCACACTGATGTTGGACAACAGGATGTCTTCATCCGACATACAGGACTTCACGCTGGAGTTCACAGCCAGCGAACACAAGCAAGCAAGCCTTTAATGTATGACTGTCTGTATGAATTATTGTGATTATCTTACATGTGTGAGTGTTGGTAAGAATGAATGTGGTAAATGTAGTGTAAATGTCTGCAGTCATAGAAGAATGTTAGCATCAACTCCACCAACTTCTTTTAAGGTCTTGATGTTCAAGATTTTATGTTAGGAATTTGATGTCAAAGATTTGATGTTATTATTTAACATTAGTACTTTGATATTAGAGATTTGATGTTACGCTGATCTTGAAGTAGGGCACAGGTGTGAGTTTTTACAGGTAGTTATGTTAACAGGCAAGTTGGTCAGCTTCAGGAACAATGTACCAGATGAAGCCTGAGCCCCATTAGCTGAGACCTATGCGCTGGTAATGTCATAAGTGCAGTTGTGTCCAGGTTTCACACCTGGGCTCATCACTTGCCAAAGCAAGGGAAATATTGGCCACCTATTCCTCCTTGGCCGGTCTCCCTGGCCTAAGAATTTACATCTTTCTCCGTAATCCGGTATACTCCCGTGAGTAACATGATGTGCGCAAGAAACGGTAGCGGTTCTCGCCGCGTCTGTAACTTATGGAGTATGTGAGCCGGTTGCTCAGAAAGCAGTGGCAAACTACTGAGCGCAATCTTGCTTAGTACATCAACAGTAGCTGAAAAATGCTGGTGTTGACTGCAACATCCTGTAAAGGATATGCACACACAAAAATTCCTCCTTGCTCTCAGGTCTACAACATTTTTTGGGATTGTTTTTGCATTTATTCCTGTCCTTGAACTCAAACGTAGTCCACACATGTGAGGCTACGTCTAGTTCACTGGACTGATTATTGTGTGTGGATTAGCTTGCCCTATTACCAGTGTCCCTCACCATCAGGCGAACCCACTCTGACTTCAGAGGTACTTGTAATTTACATCCTCAAGTTAAGGATAAGAAGTCAACATTTTAGTCCAAGTGGCTGGTGTAGGGGTTGAACCCGCTACCTCGGCATCAGCAAGCTGGACGTTTAAGAGCGAGTTCGCTTATCCATTCGATCTTGCTGATTTCCTAGGCCTACAACTGTCATTTACTGCCAATATAGTACCTTGCGATGTATGGCAGGGGGGTCTTTGAGCCTGAGGAATAAAGGCCGCCTGGCTAGTGCAGTCGCCGCGAACTGTGCAGGTTAGGATTTTCTTTTTGCCCCCGACAGAAAAAAATCCCCACACCTTACCGAGGGATCGAACCCGGGTCTCCCGAATGAGAGTCCGGCGTTCTAGCCTCTCGGCCAGCCTACAACACCAGGGACTATTTCCCAGTCACTAAGAAGAACAATTGAGTCTTTTGAACTTTAGTTTTATGGGAAATAATCTTAGAATACCATGGATCAGTTAGTTGCATATCCTTTACAAGACGTCACAGTCAATCCCAGCATTTTTGGCTGTTGTGATTTCTTGGCAAGTTTACGTTCAATAGTTTGCCATTGCTTTCTGTATGACCACCACCCTCATACCATTGTATGAAAACCAATGCAAGGCAGTCTGCTGCCAAATCGCCTGTAGTTGTGTTTCGAACGCAGTATGCAGCATTATGAAATGCGTCCGTAACCTCTTTAGCACAGAGCCGGTTACAGTGAATCCAGAAAAAAGGGAAAATACTGACATCTTACGAGATTGGCTCATACAGAGAAACATATCCTGGACACTGAATTTCTGTGGCCATATTCAACATGGTTTAGAAAGAATAGTAATGGAGAGCATGAAAGCTGGAAGAAGAAGCAGGGATCCACCAAAACTACATGGGACATGAACAACACCCAGGGTATGACAGTGCATGAGGCAGAACTGGTAACGGTTTGAGAATCTTTCCAATAGGCTGTGGTGAGTGCAACGCAACGTTCATTAAAGTACCTGCTTCTTACTGAGATATATGTGGGGGATTCACATGAAAACCTTACAAGTGTGATAGAAATTACAATAACCACGCCTTTGTCTTGTAACCTGTCAATATTGTTGTTAAGGATGTCAAGAGGGTTAAATATGTGACATCGCAGTGCAGACGAACACTGTGGCATCATAAGGACAGTTTAAAGATGACCACCCCACTTTTGACATGCACCAAAGAGGAGCCATGTTTTGTTATCCGGTTGTTGTTGTGTTTTTTTATCAGTGAAGTGGTGAAACCTATAGACATTCATCAGCGAATGAAGGTCCAATATGGTGATGCATGCCTGTCAGTCCAGCAAGTATATGAGTGGAGTAGGAAGTTTCAAAATGGAGTGACTTATGTGACTGACTGTTCATGACTGTTTCAGGAATACTGAGTAGTTACCCTAGAGAATATTGTTTTCTACAGGAATCCAAGCACTTTATCTGCACTGGAGGACTTGCGTTGAACCCAGTGGTGATTACATCGAAACATGATACATTTGTTCTGTACTTTTTCAGAATATCTTCATAACAACAAAACACAACAAATATTATTTACGGTTTTCATTTGAAGCCACCTCGTAGTTTATAGAATTTGGGTTTAGCTCGTTTTGGTTATTCACAGCTACTGTAGTATAGTAGCAAGTGTGTCCACGTGGTGATCGTTGTTTCAGATCCCTCTTGGATGTGGATTTTTTTCACAACCACAAAGTTTTGGGGTCAACCTTGCCTCAAGAAATGAACCCCCTGATAATTTTTGGGGATGTAACATGGTACTATCTACACCACGTATTGACTGTTGTTTAGTCAAAGAAATATTATTTTAGCAGCATGGGTCACCTGGCCAGCAGGTGAGCGCGTTGGATAGATGGTGGAGCAAACTTGGAAGAAAAGTTCATTACTCTTAACGTTGTCTTTTATTTCATTAAATTATCGTTACTGTTAATAGTACCTTACGGTGTAGAACAGGGGGGGGGGGTCTTGAGCCTGAGAAATGAAGGTCGCCTGGCTTGGGCAGTCGCCGCGAACTGTACAGGTTAGGGTTTTCGTTTTGCCCCTGACAGAAAAAAACTCCACATGTTACCCAGGATTTGAACCCAGGTTTCCCAAATGGAAGCCTGGCGTGCTAACCACTTGGTCAGACACTCCAATTTTATTTCTTTGATTATTCCAGAATAAATACGTTTCCCTAAAGCAGCTTCTCTCTATTTGTCTGTGATAGAGCCATGATATTTTGTAGGTCTGGTTGCACGCAAGAGTAGGTGGCCAATTTTGTGCAACAATGACCGAGGATCCCTCATCCAACTGTGCTCATTATGTTTTGTTTTTTTTTTGCTTGCGCTCGCTTTGAGCTCAAGCGTAGTCCATACACACTAGTAGTGCTGGACTGAATTTTGCGTGTGGATTAGCTTTCCCTATTAACAGTATCCCTCGCCATCAGGCAAACCCACTCCACCTTCAGAGGTAGGCCTACTTGTAATTTACATCCCCAAGTTAAGGACGACAGGCCAACATTTTAGTCCAGCTTCCGGTGGGTGTAGGGGTTGAACCGCTAACCTCTGCATCAGCACTCCGGATGTTTAAGAACATGCGTTCTTATCGATTTGGCCATGCGGACCTGCTGTGCTCATATTATCAGTATACTCCTTATCATTTCCTAATCCTCCAGCTTCATTTATTGTTACAGTCTCATTGCACACTAACTGTGTGTAGAGATTGTCTATACTTGTTACTTAGTCTAATTGCACACTAATTGTGTGTAGAGATTGTCTTTATATGTTACGTAGTATAATTGCACACTATTTGTGTGTAGAGATTGTCTTTATATGTTACGTAGTATAATTGCACACTAATTGTGTGTAGAGATTGTCTGTATATGTTACGTAGTATAATTGCACACTAATTGTGTGTAGAGATTGTCTGTATATGTTATGTAGTATAATTGCACACTAATTGTGTGCAGAGATTGTCTGTATATGTTACGTAGTATAATTGCACACTAATTGTGTGTAGAGATTGTCTGTATATGTTACGTAGTATAATTGCACACTAATTGTGTGTAGAGATTGTTTGTATATGTTACGTAGTCTAATTGCACACTAGTTGTGTAGAGATTGTCTATACTTGTTACTTAGTCTCATTGCAAACTAATTGTAGAGGTTGTCTGTACTTGTTACTTAGTCTAATTGCACACTAATTGTGTGTAGAGATTGTCTGTGCTTAACAATGTTTGTGTATGTAATATTTTACCTCTTAGGGATGAAGATTGCTGTGATTTGCGTCGGTGCCATCTTGGGGTTCTGCTGCCTGGCCTTGTTTATCATTCTGGTGGTTGTCTGCGTCAGGCAACGCAGGTGAGTCAGTCTGTCCACTTTATAATAAATGCGAGTTAGTTTGTCGATCCAATTTATAATACATGTAAGTCCATTCACTTTATAATACATGTGAGTCCATTCACTTTATAATACATGAGAGTCCATCCATCCATCCACTTTATAATAAATGTGAGTTCCTCCTTCCACTTTATAATACATATGAGTCCATTCACTTTATAATAATGTTAGTCCATCCACTTTATAATACATGTCAGTCCATCCACTTTATAATACATGTCAGTCCATCCATCCACTTTATAATACATGTTAGTCCATCCTTTCACTTTATGATACATGTGAGCCCATTCACTTTATAATAACTATGAGTCCATCCATCCACTTTATAATACAAGTATTTTCCTCCATTCACTTTATAAACAATATATGTGTGTATATCTCAAACAATACTTGTGTGTATATCTCAAACTATACTTGTGCTTATATCTCAAACAATGTTTGTGTTCATCTCTGTACTCTCAGGAATGCCAAGGAAACTTCACTTAATGATGGTTACAGCGTAATCAAACCAGCCACCCACAGGAACTCAAACGAGATGGAAGAGAATGGCCGTGGCAATGTTTACAGCCGTCCAAGCTTTGTGAGTTCATATGTCATTCTTCATTCACATTAATTTGAACAGTTGGGTTAGTGTAGTGGCTTTTCACTAGCCTGCCAGTCTGATGGAAAACTTTCATCTTGAAGGTGAAATATTCAAATCCCCCGTCTAGGTGGGACTTTATTATAACCCAATGACTCCAGCTTCAACCCAGCCTAATAAAATGGATACGAGAACATCTTCTGGATGGTAAGGTGTGAATTAAGAAAGGCATGTGAAATAGTGAAGAGTATCTAGTGAATAAATAATAGTGAAATAATAGTGAAGAAATGAAGAGTATCTTATGCAATAAGTCGCTATCAATGAATGTAAGAAAGAGAGTGCTAAAATGCTATATAGAACCTGTTTTGCTGTATGGCAGCGAATCTTGGAATGTAAATGAACACATTAGGAAGAACTTAGAAGCAATAGAGATGTTGTTTTTAAGACGAATGTTGCGAATTCCTTGGACTGCCAGAGTAACTAACGATTGCCTGAAAGAGGCTAATGAAACTAGAACACTATATACAACAATAAGAAAGAGACAAACAGCTTTCTTTGGTCATGTGATGAGAAGAGAGGCATTGGAGAACATCGTGACAACTGGAAAGATCGAGGGGAAGAGCGGCAGAGGCAGACCAAGAGAAATGATGCTGGACGGATTGAGACGGTGGCATGGAGGAATATCATCAGCAGAGTTGATCCAGAACACCATAGACCGAGATCTGTGGAGAGCCATGAACGCCTACGCCAGCCGGCACGGCACTTGATGATGGTGATGTGTGAAATAGGAAAGGCAACACAGGTGGTAAGGGAAATAATATTGTATAAGATTATCATTTGTGGATTATGTGAAACATGATGGAAAGGTAGAGGCAGAAAGCTTTTAAACACAGGTGAAACAGTTCTGCTCTAAAGTCATTCAGTAGAAAGTTTCCCACATTGTGAAGAAGGAGCCCTAATGATACAACAAACGTCATAGACAATATTCATAGAGTTGGATGCTGTAGTTCTAGAATACTAACCGCAACATTTAAAACCACAATAAGAGAAAGTAAGAATGAATGCAATCCATGGTTACTCACCAGCCAGTTTTGCATGTATGTACAGGTGTTTATTGACAGCCGGGCGTATATACAGGTGTTCAAATCAAATCAAATCAACTTTATTTTAAAAGGGTCACAAATTGGGCATGCAGGCCCGTCTTACATTCGGCCCTTCCAATCACTCATCTTTTGTTCATCAAGACCATTATACATTCACATAGGAAGAAAAAACAACATTGTGAAATGAATGTTGTAAACATAAACAAGACAGTGACAGCCAGGTGTATATACTGTTGTTGAATGACAGCCAGGTGTATATACTGTTGTTGAATGACAGTCAGGTGTATATACTGTTGTTGAATGACAGTCAGGTGTATATACAGTTGTTGAATGACAGTCAGGTGTATATACTGTTGTTCAATGACAGTCAGGTGTATATACTGTTGTTGAATGACAGCCAGGTGTGTATATACTGTTGTTGAATGACAGTCAGGTGTATATACTGTTGTTGAATGACAGTCAGGTGTATATATTGTTGTTGAATGACAGCCAGGTGTATATACTGTTGTTGAATGACAGCCAGGTGTATATACTGTTGTTGAATGACAGCCAGGTGTATATACTGTTGTTGAATGACAGCCAGGTGTATATACTGTTGTTGAATGACAGCCAGGTGTATATACTGTTGTTGAATGACAGCCAGGTGTATATACTGTTGTTGAATGACAGTCAGGTGTATATATTGTTGTTGAATGACAGCCAGGTGTATATATTGTTGTTGAATGACAGTCAGGTGTATATATTGTTGTTGAATGACAGCCAGGTGTATATATTGTTGTTGAATGACAGCCAGGTGTATATATTGTTGTTGAATGACAGTCAGGTGTATATATTGTTGTTGAATGACAGTCGGGTGTATATACTGTTGTTGAATGACAGTCAGGTGTATATACTGTTGTTGAATGACAGTCAGGTGTATATACTGTTGTTGAATGACAGCCAGGTGTATATACTGTTGTTGAATGACAGCCAGGTGTATATACTGTTGTTGAATGACAGCCAGGTGTATATACAGTGTCCAGTGACAGCCAGGTGTATATACTGTTGTTGAATGACAGTCAGGTGTATATACTGTTGTTGAATGACAGCCAGGTGTATATACTGTTGTTGAATGACAGCCAGGTGTATATATTGTTGTTGAATGACAGCCAGGTGTATATACTGTTGTTGAATGACAGCCAGGTGTATATACTGTTGTTGAATGACAGTCAGGTGTATATACAGTGTCCAGTGACAGCCAGGTGTATATACTGTTGTTGAATGACAGCCAGGTGTATATACTGTTGTTGAATGACAGCCAGGTGTATATACTGTTGTTGAATGACAGTCAGGTGTATATACAGTGTCCAGTGACAGCCAGGTGTATATACTGTTGTTGAATGACAGCCAGGTGTATATACTGTTGTTGAATGACAGCCAGGTGTATATACTGTTGTTGAATGACAGCCAGGTGTATATACAGTGTCCAGTGACAGCCAGGTGTATATACTGTTGTTGAATGACAGCCAGGTGTATATACTGTGTCCAGTGACAGCCAGGTGTATATACTGTTGTTGAATGACAGCCAGGTGTATATACAGTGTCCAGTGACAGCCAGGTGTATATACTGTTGTTGAATGACAGCCAGGTGTATATACTGTTGTTGAATGACAGCCAGGTGTATATACTGTTGTTGAATGACAGCCAGGTGTATATACTGTTGTTGAATGACAGCCAGGTGTATATACGTTGTTATGACAGCCAGGTGTATATAGTTTTAATGACAGCCAGGTGTATATACTGTTGTTGAATGACAGCCAGGTGTATATAGTTGTAATGACAGCCAGGTGTATATATGTTGTTGAATGACAGCCAGGTGTATATACTGTGTTAATGACCAGCCAGGTGTATATACTGTTGTTGAATGACAGCCAGGTGTATATACGTGTCCAGTGACAGCCAGGTGTATATATTGTTGTTGAATGACAGCCAGGTGTATATAGTTGTTGTTGAATGACAGCCAGGTGTATATACAGTGTTCCGATGACAGCCAGGTGTATATACTGTTGTTGAATGCAGCCAGTTGTATATACGGTTGTTGAATGACAGCCAGGTGTATATACGGTTGTTGAATGACAGCCAGGTGTATATACTGTTGTTGAATGACAGCCAGGTGTAATACAGTGTCCAGTGACACAGGTGTTGAAACTTGTTGTTGAATGACAGCCAGGTGTATATACTGTTGTTGAATGACAGCCAGGTGTATATACTGTTGTTGAATGACAGCCAGGTGTATATATTGTTGTTGAATGACAGCCAGGTGTATATACAGTGTCCAGTGACAGCCAGGTGTATATACTGTTGTTGAATGACAGCCAGGTGTATATATTGTTGTTGAATGACAGCCAGGTGTATATAATGTTGTTGATGACAGCCAGGGTGTAATATACAGTGTCCAGTGACAGCCAGGTGTATATACTGTTGTTGAATGACAGCAGGTGTATATACTGTTGTTGAATGACAGCCAGGTGTATATACTGTTGTTGAATGACAGCCAGGTGTATATACCAGTGTCCATGACAGCCAGGTGTATATACTGTTTGTTGAATTGACAGCCAGGTGTATATACGTTGTTGCAATGACAAGCCAGGTGTATATACTGTTGTTGAATGACAGCCAGGTGTATATACTGTGTTGAATGACAGCCAGGTGTATATACCTGTTGTTGAATGACAGCCAGGTGTATATTACATGTTTGTGAATGACAGCCAGGTGTATATACTGTTGTTGAATGACAGCCAGGTGTATATACTGTTGTTGAATGACAGCCAGTGTGTATATACTGTGGTTGAATGACAGCAGGTGTATATAAGTGTCCAGTGACAGCCAGGTGTATATACATGTTGTTGAATGACAGCCAGGTGTATATACTGTTGTTGAATGACAGCCAGGTGTATATACTGTGTGAATGACAGACAGGTGTATATACTGTTGTTGAATGACAGCCAGGTGTATATACTGTTGTTGAATGACAAGCCAGGTGTATATACAGTGTCCAGTGACAGCCAGGTGTATATACTGTTGTTGAATGACAGCCAGGTGTATATTACTGTTGTTGAATGACAGCCAGGTGTATATACATGTGTTGCAGTGACAGCCAGGTGTATATAATGTTGTTGAATGACAGCCAGGGTGTATATACTTGTTGTTGAATGACAGCCAGGTGTATATACTGTTGTGAATGACAGCCAGGTGTATATATTGTTGTTGAATGACAGCCAGGTGTATATACTGTGTTGAATGACAGCCAGGTGTATATACATTGTTCCTGAATGACAGCCAGGTGTATATACTGTTGTTGAATGACAGCTAGGTGTATATACTGTGTTGAATGACAGCCAGGTGTATATACAGTGTTGACAGTGACAGCCAGGTGGTATATACTGTTGTTGAATGACAGCCAGGTGTATATATTGTTGTGAATGACAGCCAGGTGTATATACTTGTTGTTGAATGACAGCCAGGTGTATATTACTGTTGTTGAATGACAGCCAGGTGTATATACTGTGTTGAATGACAGCAGGTGTATATACAGTGTCCAGTGACAGCCAGGTGTATATACTGTTGTTGAATGACAGCCAGGTGTATATACTGTTGTTGAATGACAGGCCAGGTGTATATATTGTTGTTGAATGACCAGCAGGGGTATATACTGTTGTTGAATGACAGTCCAGGTGTATATACTGTTGTTGAATGACAAGCCAGGTGTATATACTGTTGTTGCATTGACAGCCAGGTGTATATATTGTTGTTGAATGACAGCCAGGTGTATATACTGTTGTTGAATGACAGCCAGGTGTATATATTGTTGTTGAATGGACAGCCAGGTGTATATACTGTTTGTTGAATGACAGCCAGGTGTATATACATATGTGGTATGTTGAATGACAGCTCAGGTGTATCTACTTGTTCGTTGAATGACAGCCAGGTGTATATACTGTTGTTGAATGCAGCTCAGGTGTATATACTGTTGTTGAATGACAGCCAGGTGTTTTATTACTGTTGTTGAATGACAGCCAGGTGTATATATACTGTTGTTGAATGACAGCCAGGTGTATATACTGTTCGTGAATGACAGCCAGTGTTATATACTGTTGTTGAATGACAGCTAGGTGTATATACTGTTGTTGAATGACAGCCAGGTGTATATACTGTTGTTGAATGACAGCCAGGTGTATATACAGTTGTTAAGTGACAGCCAGGTGTATATACTGTGTTGAATGACAGCCAGGTGTATATACTGTTGTTGAATGACAGCCAGGTGTATATACTGTGTTGAAGTGACAGCCAGGTGTATATACTGTTGTTGAATGACAGCCAGGTGTATATACTGTTGTTGAATGACAGCCAGGTGTATATATCTGTTGTTGAATGACAGCCAGGTGTATATACTGTTGTGAATGACAGCCAGGTGTATATACTTGTTGTTGAATGACAGCCAGGTGTATATACTTGTTGTTGAATGACAGCAGGTGTATATACTGTTGTTGAATGACAGTCAGGTGTATATATTGTTGTTGAATGACAGCCAGGTGTATATACTGTTGTTGAATGACAGCCAGGTGTATATACAGTGTCATGACAGCCAGGTGTATATATGTTGTTGAATGACAGCCAGGTGTATATACTGTTGTTGAATGACAGTCAGGTGTATATATAGGTGTTGACGTGACAGTCAAGGTGATATTACTGTTTTGAATGAACAGTCAGGTGTATATACCTGTTTGTTGAATGACAAGCCAGGTGTTGATATACTGTTGTTTGAATGACAGCCAGGTGTAATTAGTCGGTGTTGAAAAGTGACAGTCAGGTGTATATATGTTGTTGAATGACAGTCTAGGTGTATATACTGTTGTTGAATGACAGCGCAGTGTGTATAAGTACATGTTGTTGCAAGTGACAGCCAGGAAGGTGTATATACTAAGTTGTCGAAGTGACAGCCAAGGTGTATATACTGGTTGTTGAATGACAGCCAGGTGTATAGACATGTTGTTGACGTGACAGCCAGGTGTATAATACTTTTGTTGAATGACGAGCCATGGTGCTATATAACTGTTGTTGAATGACAGTCAGGTGTAATATACATGTTGTTGCCAGTGACAGCCAAGAGGTGTATATACTGTTGTTGAATGAGCAGCCAGGTTGTATAATACTGGTTGTTGAATGACAGCACAGGTGTATATACTGTTGTTGATGAACAGGTCAGGGTAATATACAGTGTCCAGTGAACAGCCATGTGTATATACTGTTGTTGAATGACAGCCATGGTGTATATACTGTTGTTGAATGACAGCCAGGTGTATATACTGTTGTTGAATGACAGCCAGGTGGTATATACTGTTTGTTGAATGACAGTCCAGGTGTATAGATGTGTTGATGACAGCCAGGTGTATATACTGTTGTTGAATGACAGCCAGGTGTATATATTGTTGTTGAATGACAGCCAGGTGTATATACTGTTGTTGAATGACAGCCAGGTGTATATACTGTTGTTGAATGACAGCCAGGTGTATATACATGTTGTCCTGATGACAGCCAGGTGTATATACGGTTGTTGAATGACAGCCAGGTGTATATACTGTTGTTGATGACAGCCAGGTGTATATACTGTTGTTGAATGACAGCCAGGTGTATATACTGTTGGTGAATGACAGCCAGGTGTATATACTGTTGTTGAATGACAGCCAGGTGTATATACTGTTGTTGAATGACAGCCAGGTGTATATACTGTTGTTGAATGACAGCCAGGTGTATATACTGTTGTTGAATGACAGCCATGTGTATATACTGTTGTTGAATGACAGCCAGGTGTATATACTGTTGTTGAATGACAGCCAGGTGTATATACTGTTGTTGAATGACAGCCAGGTGTATATACTGTTGTTGAATGACAGCCAGGTGTATATGCAGTGTCCAGTGACAGCCAGGTGTATATACTGTTGTTGAATGACAGCCAGGTGTATATACTGTTGTTGAATGACAGCCAGGTGTATATACTGTTGTTGAATGACAGCCAGGTGTATATACAGTGTCCAGTGACAGCCAGGTGTATATACTGTTGTTGAATGACAGCCAGGTGTATATACTGTTGTTGAATGACAGCCAGGTGTATATACTGTTGTTGAATGACAGCCAGGTGTATATACTGTTGTTGAATGACAGCCAGGTGTATATACTGTTGTTGAATGACAGCCAGGTGTATATGCATGTTGTTGAAGTGACAGCCAGGTGTATATACTGTTGTTGAATGACAGCCAGGTGTATATACTGTTGTTGAATGACTGTTGTCGAATGACAGCCAGGTGTATATACTGTTGTTGAATGACAGCCAGGTGTATATATTGTTGTTGAATGACAGTCAGGTGTATATATTGTTGTTGAATGACAGTCAGGTGTATATACTGTTGTTGAATGACAGTCAGGTGTATATACTGTGTTGAATGACAGCCCAGGTGTATATACTGTTGTTGAATGACAGCCAGGTGTATATACAGTGTCCAGTGACCAGCCAGTGTATATACTGTTGTTGAATGACAGTCAGGTGTATATACTGTTGTTGAATGACAGTCGGTGTATATACAGTGTCCAGTGACAGCCAGGTGTATATACTGTTGTTGAATGACAGCCAGGTGTATATACTGTTGTTGAATGACAGCCAGGTGTATATATTGTTGTTGAATGACAGCCAGGTGTATATACAGTGTCCAGTGACAGCCAGGTGTATATACTGTGGTTGAATGACAGCCAGGTTATATACTGTTGTTGAATGACAAGCCAGGTGTATATACTGTTGTTGAATGACAGCAGGTGGTACTATTGTGGTTGAATGACGCCAGGGTATATACTGTTGTTGAATGACAGCCGGTGTATTCTGTTGGGGTTGAATGACAGCCAGGGTGTATATACAGTGTCCCTTGACAGCCAGGTGTAATACTGTGTTGAATGACAGCCAGGTGTATTATACTGTTGTTGAATGACAGCCAGGTGTATATACTGTTGTTGAATGACAGCCAGGTGTATATACTGTTGTTGAATGACAGTCAGGTGTATATATTGTTGTTGAATGACAGCCAGGTGTATATACTGTTGTTGAATGACAGCCAGGTGTATATACTGTTGTTGAATGACAGCCAGGTGTATATACTGTTGTTGAATGACAGCCAGGTGTATATACTGTTGTTGAATGACAGCCAGGTGTATATACAGTGTCCAGTGACAGCCAGGTGTATATACTGTTGTTGAATGACAGCCAGGTGTATATACTGTTGTTGAATGACAGCCAGGTGTATATACAGTGTCCAGTGACAGCCAGGTGTATATACAGTTGTACAATGACAGCCAGATGTATATACAATTGTCCAGTGACAGTCAGGTGTATATACAGTTGTACAATGACAGCCAGGTGTATATACAATTGTCCAGTGACAGTCAGGTGTATATACAGTTGTACAATGACAGCCAGGTGTATATACAATTGTCCAGTGACAGCCAGGTGTATATACAGTTGTACAATGACAGCCAGGTGTATATACAGTGTCCAGTGACAGCCAGGTGTATATACAGTGTCCAGTGACAGCCAGGTGTATATACAGTTTTACAATGACAGCCAGGTGTATATACAGTGTCCAGTGACAGCCAGGTGTATATACAGTCGTACAATGACAGCCAGGTGTACATACAATTGTCCAGTGACAGTCAGGTGTATATACAGGTATTCAATGACAGCCAGGTGCATATACAGATGTTCAATGACAGCCAGGTGCATATACAGATATTCAATGACAGTCAGGTGTATATACAGGTGTTTGATGACAGCTATGTGTATATACAGGTGTCCAGTGACAGCCAGGTGTGTATATACAGTTGTGCACTGACCAATACGGTCGCTAGATAGTCGTGTGAGTTAACTCCATTACCAGGTTAATGATATCTGTCATGCTGTCTGTCTTCAGGAGGGTAGCAGCAACAAGAGGACCTCCTTTAACTCATCAGAGGCAAAGAAAGAAGGAAACTCTAATACTTACTACAACAAAGCATTTGATAATGACGTAGTTGCACGCTTGTGAGGAAATTATATGAAAAAAACAGTATACACACAGAACAAAGTTTGTATTCACAAGAATACTGTCTGATCATGTACAGTCAGAGGTCATGTCAGGGTTTTTCTATGTCTTCTTCTTCTTCTTCTTCTTCTTCTTCTTCTGCTTCTGTTTCTTTTTCTTCCTCGTCTTGCAGTTATATCTTTGATGTTAACACTGATATGCCAGTATTTTCTTTCTAATATTCATTTAGTTATTAATAACATAAGATACTTTTCTACATTGCAGCTTTTGTCTGGCCTGTTGTGTTCTTAGTCTCTGTCATGCATGCATCTTCCAGTTGATGTTATGATTATCCTCAAATGTTTTAATTCATTGACTTGATTAAATAGTTATCTTTCTTTTGTGATATTGAATTTTGATGTTATTGACTTGGTTAAGTATCCTTCTATTGTAATATCACATTTTGATGTTATTGTGACTTCATGTAGTAAATATTTGGATGTGAAGGGAGAAAGATAACATGTCGCAATGAAAGTGATAATTAGGCACTTTTACTCCAAGTTCGTCACAGAACATTTCCAGGAGGAGGTAATAATAACAAAACAAGTGAATTACTTCCCTGTGGATTAAATTACACATCTTGTATTAACACAGGTAGGCTGCCAGATTTCTTTAACGTGCAGATTGTTGCCACAGATATATAACATGTTTGTCTTGTTAGAATGACAGTGGAACATGGCAGATTGATACCACAGAAGAATAACATGTCTGGTTTGTTAGAGTGGCAGATTGATACCACAGACATATAACATGTCTGGCTTGTTAAAGTGGCAGATTGATACCACAGATATAGAACATGTCTGGCTTGTTAGAGTGGCAGATTGATACCACAGATATATAACATGTTTGACTTGTTAGAGTGGCAGATTGATACCACAGATATATAACATGTTTGACTTGTTAGAGTGGCAGATTGATACCACAAATATATAACATGTTTGACTTGTTAGAATGACTGAAAAACATGGCAGATTGTTACCACAGATATATGGTGTTCGTCCATAAAGAATGATGCTGACCATTCATTTTATCCAATAGGGTTGAAAGTTTGAAGTCGTGAGTTCTAAGTTGGCTGGTAAGTCCTATTTTGGCTCGCAATGTTCCTTGACAATGTGGGCAAAGAATACTTGACATTCCAGGAGGAGGCTCTCCTGCGGTGGTTTTTTTTTTTTGTCCAGCCTTTTTTTTCCACAGCTCTTGCAGTCCTGTTTGTATCACAAGTAACTACACCACAGATATATAACATGTCTTAATTAGTAATAACAAAGCAGACTGGTAGAAACAAATGACAAGAAATATTTAATTCACATGACACATTTCATTCATATGACACATTTAACCCCTGCATGCAGAGAGTTCACCAAGTACAGATTATATTTTCTGAAATATTATTTTTGATTCATAATCTAAGAGTGTTACCATCATTATATGAATGTTATTATTGTTGTGTTATTGCATCTGTAAAAATGCTGCAGTTATTAAATTTTATTATTTCATCTTGTTCCTCTTGTATCTTGTGGTTTCGAGGTGAAACAGCGGGAGAGGGCCAGTTAATGTTAAGTCTTATGTCAGTTAGCAACTTTCATTTGTCCATGTTATGCGGCTGTTTCCTCTCTTGGTTGTTCATTTTTTCCCCAATGTGTGTGAGGGAACTAGCAATTTGTGTTTGGATATAATTATGACATTGATAGGTGGTTGAAACCTGCCAGTACTAGCGCAGTGGTCAGCACGCTTGTCAGAGGGTCCAGTGTCAGCATACAAGATTGAAAATAGATGCAATAAGGCAAACCAACTCATTGGACAAATGGCACCAATACTAAAGAACAAACATGTATCAATAACTACTAAGAAAGCACTTTACAACACAATCTTCCTACCAACTCTATGTTACCAATGTCAAACCTGGACAATGACAGAAAAAGAGAAAAGAAAAATCACAACAGAAATGAGATTCCTGAGAAGAATACTCAATGTATCAAGAAGAAATAAGATCAGAAATGAAGAAATCAGGACTAAAGTGGGGGTTATAGCTGCACTAGACTATTGAAAGGTAGCAAGTCAAATGGTTTGGCCATGCAAGTAGATTACCAACTAACAGTATACCACAACAAGCAGTGATGTACAGACCAGAGGGAAGCAGAGGGAGAGGCTGACCACGTAAACGATGGACACAGGGAATAATAGAGTCCATGGGAATATCGTTACATGAAGCCCTAAGTGGGCACTCTCCCGCTGTTTATACTTCACCTCGACACCGCAAGGTACAAGAGGAACATGATGAGATGTTTATTTGGCCTCTTTGACAATAATGATTTGTTAAAGTAGGTTTGTCACATTGCCAAGAATGTATCATTTGACCTCTTTGAAAATAATGATTTGTTACAGTGATTTGTCCACCGAGCATTTATTTTCTGACTACTAATTGTGGTGGTTGTTTTGAAACATTCCAGAATGATCATCTTCATCAGTTTTGCAGTTACATTTTCACTTGTGGTTTGGGCAATTCCAGACATTGCTCCCTACGTTTGACATGTTATGTATAAAACTGAATTGCGTGTTTATGTACTTTAACATTAACTCCGTCTTTTTGATCCACATGCAGCATCCTGGGAATGAAAATAATAAAAGTTTTTGGTTGATAATTGTAATAATTTTTTTTTTTTTAATGAATCCGTGGCTAAAGGGATAGTTTGACACAGCTTCATGATTCTCCGACAAACCAAGTTGAGGGTTTGAAATTGGAAGCAGACTACTTTACTTTGATTTCCATGGCAGTCAATTCAAGCTTTTTTGGGCTGCTTGTAATTTCTTGGTATTTTTACTTTCAATAATTTGCCATTGCTTCCTGAACAGCCGGCACTCATACCACTGTATGAAAACCAGCGCAAGGTGGTCTGCTGCCAGTAGCCCATAGCTATGTTTCGGATGAGGTATGTGGATTTACAAACTGCATCCAAAACCTCTTCATCACCACACCAGTAATGCCATTGAAACAGTGGTAATATCTCTGTTCTGAGAAGCAGGGATGTGTTTTTGGTTATATCATCTTTATTTTTGTTTTACTTTACAAGCCAACCCAGAATTGTGTGTGTGCATGTTTACTGTGTGATGAGCTTTGCTTTCATGTGACTTGCTAACATGTTTATTGTTACAATGGACAGTATTATTATTATTATTGCAGTTGTTATAATTACCACTTTCATAAATTATTACTACACTACAATAGCTTATGCTCCTGCTTCTACAACTCCACTTCTTGTGGAGTCATCTAGAAGGCCATTTTTCATCATGTGTCCAACTCTCACTGGACAGACTTGAAGGACATGATTTGTCTGTCCAACTCTCACTGGACAGTCTTGAAGGACATCATTTGTCTGTCCAACTCTCACTGGACAGTCTTGAAGGACATCATTTGTCTGTCCAACTCTCACTGGACAGTCTTGAAGGACATGATTTGTCTGTCCAACTCTCACTGGACAGTCTTGAAGGACATGATTTGTCTGTCCAACTCTCACTGGACAGTCTTGAAGGACATCATTTGTCTGTCCAACTCTCATTGGACAGTCTTGAAGGACATCATTTGTCTGTCCAACTCTCACTGGACAGTCTTGAAGGACATCATTTGTCTGTCCAACTCTCACTGGACAGTCTTGAAGGACATCATTTGTCTGTCCAACTCTCATTGGACAGTCTTAAAGGACATCATTTGTTTGTCCAACATTCATTGGACAGTCTTGAAAGACATCATTTGTCTGTCCAACTCTCGCTGGACAGTCTTGAAGGACATCATTTGTCTGTCCAACTCTCATTGGACAGTCTTAAGGTCATCATTTGTTTGCTTCAGCATGGCTGAGGAAAGTCATTCTGTCTCTGATTAATTCTGGAAGATTCTCTGTTTGTTCATGTAATGTTATCACAATTGACATCCCTGCACATTGGGTGCTCAGTCCTCCAATGCCACAGCCATCTCAAAGTATCTCTACTCACAGTTCCCATGAGGAGTTGGTTGAAATGTCTCCTCTCTCATCTTCGAAGATGGCATTGACGTGCTGGACCAGCTTTCACTCCAAAGTCATGTAATTGAACTAGCATTAGAGATGCATCGTTATCGGCCACTGAATCCACACTGTCTTTGCGACATCGGCCTGCCCATGCTTCTTCCTGCCTGCAATGGTGCATTGTTTGCCAGCTGGTCTGCCATTTATTGCCCTTTACTCCGACATGTTCGGGTACGTACATCCCGGTAAGTGATGTGAGGCGCGCCTTTCGAATGCTGTCTCCATGAAGGTTAACCCGGTCAACAAATGCCCGCAGAAGTTGGATGTGTCAGCCTAACGGCGCAAGAACACAGCTCTGCTGTAAACAGGCACAACGCAATCACGTCAAAAACCAAAAAAAAAACTCCCGATGAATGCAGAAGAAGAATGATGTCTACCCATTCAACACAAAGACTGTCGTTTGCTGCAGCATGTTCATGGAGCCTAATATGATGATCTCGCGTGTATGGATTCTTGTCCTGCTGCCTGTATGAGTGTTGTGGAGAAGCAGTGATCTCCATAACCAGGCTTGATGTAGATGTCACGGATGCAGCGTTATCCTCTTTAACTGTTTTCCTCATCCTTTGTGTCTGTGTATGCCCATGTTGGCCTTGACCTTAAAAAAAAAAAAAAAAAGACCCAGTGGCAGATAACGATGCAGATTTCTTCTCCATGTTGGCCTTGACCTGTGTATGCTCAAGCTGGCCTTGACCTGCTCTTCACCGATTTGTCTGTGTAGATGGCGATGACTTTTGGGCACGAATGTTCTTTTGGTTATTTGTGTCCACCTGTCATTTATCAGACAAGCATGGAGATCATGCATAATCCACTACGTTTAGCATTTGTTGGCTTGAGGCGAGTCATTCTGTCAGAGTTTCCTTCTCATGAACCTACAGTCTAAGGATTAAGGGGGATTTTAAGGCAAGACGATCCATTTCATTACACTGGGTTTTATCCCACATGCCTCAGTCTTCTTCCACAAGTCGGCCTGCCAAAAGGGTCGCATGAACTCCATAGCTCCCAACACGACATCCAGGAATCTCCAAGAAAATTGCATTTGTGAACTTAATGACCACATCTGAAATCGAACCCACAACCTTCTGTGCGTGAGATAGGCTGCTTAAGCACTTCATCACAGAGGCCCCCAGATCATACAGTCATGGAGATCGTGTTGCACTCTTTGTTTGCCCACCGAACACAGCCACATATCTGTATGTCTACTTCTTTCTTGCACTTTTATAAGTGCCCTTGAATTTCTTTCTGATGTCCAATTTTCAGTTTACTGATTGCATGGCTGCGTATTTCTTCTCCAACTTTTTTCTCACATTTTCATTTGCTGGTCATCCGGGTGTCACAATGCCTTCTTTATAGGCAACATCTTCCCCTTCTGCCTGTCTTCAACATGATGTTCAGTGCCTTAGTAGTTTAGTCTTGTCCATTCTTTAACTTAACCAGTTCATGGCTCCATAGTTACGTAACTGCAATTATTGTTTGTTATATGTGTCATTTACTTGTGTTCACATAACGGTTATTTATGCGTATGTTGTCTAAATGGTTCTGTGAACAAGAAAAAGTAAAAAAGGTATAATCATATTTCTTTTATTATTGTTGATAACTAAACATTCCAGCAAATTGTTGACAATCATTTTACAAATAACATAGTCTGTGATTTAAACAATAATTATGCAAATTACAAAACAGATTGTGTGTATCTTAAGCTTATTATTGACATGTAATAAAGAAGTTGAAAATAACGAATTCTTTTCCTCATATTCTTGTATGCATTTCTGAAACCCCCTTGTAAATGCCTGCCTTGTAGAGATTACAAGAACCCCCATGGCAGATGTAGCCTTTTACAAGAGGAGTTAAGTCAAGAACCGACATCACAGCACTCAGAACATTCCCATAAATGCTCAGTCCTCATCTTCAACAGCCAGCACAGAGTCCCAATACTAATGGTACCAGTAGAAATTGGTTTTGTGTCTTCTGGCCTTTCCTCGGATTTTTCAAGATAGAAAGCATTCTCACTAATAGAAACAGAAGCATGGCGGAATGGATAAGAGCACTCGTTCTTAAACATCCGGTGTGCTGATGTCGAGGTAGCGGGTTCAGTCCCTACACCGGTCAGTTGGACTACCATGTTGACTTCTCGTGCTTGACTTGGGGACGTAAATTACAAGTATCTCTAAAGTCGGAGTGGGTTCACCTGATGGCAAGGGACACTGGTAATAGGGAAAGCTAATTTACACGCAAAACCAGTCCAGAGCACTAGAAGTAGTGGCATGTGTATGGAATACGCTTGAGTTCAAAGAAAAACATTAATAAACACTACTAATTGCTGTGAGAGGGGGAAAAAGGTTACAGTATCATATATAGCCTATCCTGTTATATACATGTCAAACATGGACAGTAAGAAGAAGGGTCCAAAAACATTAATAAACACTACTAATTGAGAGGGGGAAAAAGGTTACAGTATCATATATAGCCTATCCTGTTATATACATGTCAAACATGGACAAGTAAGAAGAAGGGTCCAAAAACATTAATAAACACTACTAATTGAGAGGGGGAAAAAGGTTACAGTATCATATATAGCCTATCCTGTTATATACATGTCAAACATGGACAATAAGAAGAAGGGTCCAAAAACACAAGATGGCATTAAGATTTGTTTCTGAGAAAAATGCAAAGAATATCGGGCAGTCCTTCATGAAAACAGTAAAATTATTAGGTGGGTCTCCGAGGTGAAGGGGCTTACAGGCACAGTTTGTAATCCTGTATACTCGCGTTCAAAACACAGCTGCGCGCGATTTGGCAGCAGACCACATTGCGTTGGTTTTGCATTGGTATCGGTGCCGGTCGTTCAGAAAGCTATGGCAAACTACTGAACGTAAATTTGCCAAGAGATTACAGCGGCAGAAATGCTGGTGTTTACTGCAATGTCCTGTAAAAAGGATGTACCCAAAAAAAATTATTAGACGTATTACACGTAAACAGTCAACATTTGTGGGCATGTTACGAGAAATAAACTTGATAACTTAGTGACAACTGGCAAGCTTGATGAGGAAAGAGCAAGGGAGAAGACAAAGAGATAAATACCTGGCGGCCACATACTTGCTGTGGCGATGTGAAGTGTTAGGACATCACAGCCCAGGCACAATTTCCAGATTAGAAAGAAGTTGCATGTCCTTTACTGGACCATCGCAGTCAACCCCAGCATTTATTGGATGTTTGTGATTTTTTAGACAGTTTTACATTCAGTAATTTGCCTTTGCCAGCTCCGTGGTGAAGGTGTTACGGGCGCGGTTTGTGATCCCGCATACCCGCGTTTGAAACACAGCTGCGCGCGATTTGGAAGCAGACCGCCTTGCGTTGGTTTTTTATGAAAATGTTATGGGTGCCTGTCATTCAGAAAGCAATGGCAATCTACTGAACGTAAACTTGCCAAGAGATCACAACAGCAAACAATGCTGGTGTTGACTGCAACGTCCTTAAAGGATATGCAACTAACTTATTTTTACAGCTAACTAGTTTGCCTTTGTTTTCTGAACTGCCGACGCTCACACTATTGTGAAAAGCAACGCAAACCCATCTGCTCCCAAATCACTTACAGCTTAGCTTTTCATTAACAAAAAATAAGGAAGAACTAGCCACAAAAGGTGTATAACGTGCGCCCGTGTGTGATTCTGTTGTACACACTTTGGGGATGTTCATGGTTAAGATGTCTGCCTTACATTCCGAAGGTTGTTGGTTCGATCCTGGACTCATTTCACGAGTGACGTTTTCTCTGAGATTCCTAGGGGCCGTCACTGGAGCTATGGAGTCTGTACTTTATGCGACACTTTCAGCAGTCCTCCCAGTGGACGAAGATCAAAGCTTATAGGATTAAAAATTTTAAAAGTTGCATCCCCTCTACAGGACATCGCAGTCAACCACTTTTTTTTTTTTGGCTGTTCGAGATCTCTTGGCAAGTTTACGTTCAGTAGTTTGTCATTGTTTTCTGAGCGACCGGCATCCATATCATTCTGTAAAAAACCAACGCAAGGCGGTCTGCTGCCAAATCGCCGGCAGCTGTGTTTCGAATGCGGGATTACGAACTGCGTCCGTGCAGTTAGTTAAGTCTATCCTCTGGCCTCTAAACACAAGTTGATCCTCGTCGATAGTGTGGAATTCGTGCACTGTGTTGAGATTCTCCCTGTGTGGTCTGTGAGAGGACACTGAAACACTTGTGTGTATACGTGTGTGCTGTGGAAGCGTTCAGCTATAAAAAAAAAAAAAAAAGCAAGCCAAATGCTAGCCATGTCTAAGTTTCCCTTTCTAATCTAAACTCAGTTCAAGGAATGCCATCGGGAGGTGTCATGTCATCCCCGCATTGCAGATTGGCAGCAATGAGCCTTCAACGACCTCTGTCTTACGTCACTGGGTGCATTCATACAGTCGACCGCTTAATGTTGTCCACCCATATGACAATGTTATCTCCCCCCCCCCCCCTCTCTCTCTATCTCTCCTCTTCCACTCTCCCACCTCTCTCCTCCTTCCCCCCTCCTCTCCCCACCTCTCTCTCTCTCTCTCTCTCTCTCTCTCTCTCTCTCTCTCTCTCTCTCTCTCTCTCTTGCATGCTTTCCCTTCAATTTCCAATCCAGTCCAATATTTCAAGGATGATGTTTAGGGCCCATTAAAATGTCTCGCTGTCGACTGATATTATAGTTGGAGTATTTATGGTGTTTCGTGTCATCTTTTTCTACTTCTATAAGCGACTAATAATACATGTGTGTTCTGTCATCTTGAACTTTCTAAAATGTATCACAGCCTGAGATTCTGAGATAAGTAGCACATTTTTTTCTTTTCATTTGTCTATTTTCTTTTCATGTTTCTCATTTTTTCATCTTTCGATTCTTCTCATTCAGTTCTTCTGCCTTAATGTAGTCACTGTAGTGTCTTATCCGTGTTTATTATTAATAATTATGTTGTTTTGTGTATTTGTTTGCTGAGGAAGGCTAATCGCCGCAACATCCTATCTTTTCAGTAACAGTGCAACGTAAAGCAGCATTACTGTGTGTTATTTTATGTCGATTACATTTCCACAGTTGTACCGCAGTTCCACAAATTTAATTCATACTTTAAATCAGTCACAGGTGGGTGGGGTCAGGACAGTACAGAAGTGCAGGGAATGCAGATTAAAATCGGAAGATCCCGCTGATTTTATCTTGCGTACGCAGAGAGCCGGCCTCCCTTGCCAAGGGGTTAACGACGTTGTTCGTAATCTCGTATATCCACGTGGAGAAAACAGCTGCGCGAGATTCGGTAGCGGATCGCGCCGCGCAGGTAACTTACGGGGGTATGTGAGCCTGTCGTTCAGAAAGCAATGGCAAACTACTGAACGTAAAACTTGCCCAGTACATCAACGGCAGCTGGTGGGTGCTGGTTTGTGACTGCGACGTCTTGTAGGGGATATGAAACATAAGAGGAAAACAAAGCAGAGAGAGAGTTGGGACTGGTTGAGAGTTTTAGCGGATACCCCTGGTACCAGATATCTAATATGTGGTGACATTAATGCACGCGCCAAGAAGTGGGACAGGTCGGGAGAGACCAGACGGGGTACTGCTCATGCTGAGGTCTTGCTTAAGACGGATGTTGTCTGTCTAAATGACGGGACACCCACTAGGCTAGCAATGAGACCGGGGGACCCTGACACGGCCATCGACCTGGCACTTGTATCCCAAGAGGCGGCATCAGACATAAAATAGAGTGTCCTTGGGGACCATGGAAGCGACCACCTCCCTTGTTCTGTACTGATACCTAAGTTCAGCTCAGTCAGGACTATAAGAACCCGCATAGTCATAGCATTCAGTTATATGAGTGCGATCACTCTTCGCTCTTGGGGCGCCTTAGATCACAGGAACTGTCTAAACCTTTTCAGCAGGCGGGCCAAATTTCATAAATAATATTTCCTGCCTGGAAACGCACCTAATGTTTTTTTTTTTTTTTTTAAATTAAAGTAAACAAGCAAGCGTGCTTCCCGGTAGGTGAGATCGTGATCAAACGCTTGACTGGTTTATTGTAAAAAAAAAAAAAAAAAGGAGGAAATAGAAATAGATATATATATTTGAAGAACATAAAACATAACTGAGAATCAAACATAATTACTAGACAATTTAAAAATATTTAAAAGTGAGACATCTTACTTTGTTTTGCAGAACTAAGTGATAAGTGCATCAAAATTGATCTCGACTGATGTCGCTACACGCAAACCGTTTTCCAAATGAACATCAGTAATTCGTGTTCTCTCTTGTGATTTGATGTGCTTCATGCGACTAAAAAGCTGTTCACACGCATAAGTGTTTCCAAATAGCGAAACCATTGACAGAGCATGTTTGTAAAACGCAGGATATTTATCCTTGTCCAAATACGTTCCATAGAACTCTTCCAAACCAACTTGATATAATTTCTCCTTCAACTGTGTATCACAACACATTTCACAATGTTCCATTTGTAATCTTCCTGGTAATAAATTCAAGTCTACCGCGAATGACGTTGCAAATGCACAAATAAGCACATGATGTTTTCTTTTGTTTTAAATCCTGAAATCGGTTTTCAAATTCGAGATTTAAGTCAGATATCAAAGAAGCGTATTTATCCGCCGCCTGCTGTGTGACGTCTGGTTGCAATGACAATGTAGGAAAGTGAGTAAAGTTTTTTGTCCTCAACTTTTGTTCCCATAGACCAAGTTTCATTTGAATTGCAGAAATATGATCATACATCTTATTAATTAATTGATCTTTCCCTTGTAGACGAGTATTAATGTCATTTAGGTGGCTAGTTATATCGACCAGAAATGCAAAGTCGCAAACCCACTATGTGTCTTCAAACTCTGGAATACTTTTTGACTTGTTTGCAAAGAATGATTGTATTGCTTGCTGCAAATCAAACACTCTTTTCAACATTTTGGCACGGGTCAGCCATCTTACTTCTGCATAAAATGTAACGTCATTATAATCTGAGTCCAAAAGACTTTAGAAATTCTTGGAACTGATGGTGATTCAACCAACTCGACTTAATTTAAGATCACTATTTTGACGACCACTTTCATGACATAGTCCATTTTGAGAGACTTCGAACATAAATTCTCCTGATGAATAACGCAATGAAAATTAAGCATTGAAGTATTACCGACTTTGGAGGCCTCATTTTCAATCAATTTTACTAAACCTTCGTGTTTCTCAACCATTGCTGGAGCACCATCCGTTATTAAGGCCGATAAGTTGTTAAGCTGTAACGAAAAGCGATTCAATGTCGATATAACAACTGCCTCTAACAAATCTCGTGACTTAGTAATGTCCTTAATTGGATACAGTGTCGCCAATTCTTCTGTCTTTTTAAAACGAACATCAACACCCCTGATGAAAATTGCCAGTCGGGCAGTATCTGCCATATCTGTGCTTTCGTCCAATGCTAGAGCATAAAATGTAAACTCGGATGCTCGACTTTTCAAATTATCTTCGACAGATTTATATTTTAGAAATCCTTCTTTTCTGGACACAGAATTTCAACGTCGCTCTACTATCATGGCTACTGCATAACTAGCTTTTACATAGCATGTTTACTCTGCACTCGCTCTAGTAAAATCTTTTGTTAAGAGGACATTTTTTTTTCAACGTGTTTACTTGGTCTTGTCGAAATTGCCCATTCTAATTATCAAACTTATTTGCATGTTTAATCACGTAGTGCCGTTTGATTCGTTGCATATCAAGCATATGGGCTTTGTTTTAATTTCCACGGAAAAATAGTTTATAGTCCACGTGTCTTGAAAACTTCTTAATTCTTCTGTGATTCTACTATTCTTTGGCCCAACGTCTTTACTTGTTGTCGCCATGGTAGGTCTTCGTTTTTAACTTTAAAAACAATTTTTTTTTAAATATAAACCACCACGGGTAATACTAATTAATAATAATTAATTGATTTAAATTACATAAATAAAACGTTTCAGAGTTTACTTACCTATAGAATCGATATGGTAGACAGTATACTTTGTTAAAGTAGTTTTAACTCTTATTATAAATATGATAAATATGTATTTTAACGCCGATTTCAAAATTTCTCCAGACGCGGTGGCGATAATAGATCGAAACTACAGAATAACACGAACTTTGTCAAGCTGGACTGAAATTAGTTATGAGTATGAGCCCGATAGCTTTGCGAGCTTCCCGAATACGCCGAAGACCACAGAACATATATATCAGAAATTAAAGTCTCATATTAAATTTTATCAACATCTATCGTCGAACAAAAAACTAAGTAACCTTGAGTGTCAAATAGTGGGATATTTGAAATAGCTAAAATCTATGAATTTTCCCGACAATGAGGGATATTTAAAATAACTCAAAACCAATGATTTTTTTTTAATGCGAGATATTTCAAATTTCTCATTGTTATAATTTTAAAATATATGATAGAAATGACTCATGATGTAAAGTTCTTTTGGTGATATGTACAATAAAGTTAACATTTATGTTCATTTGATCTAGCTCCGCGGGCCGCAACATGATTCTTGGCGGGCCGCATGCGGCCCGCGGGCCTCGTGTTGGTCACCCCTGGTCTAAACGAACAAGAAGAACCTTCACCCAACCACCTTGGTGGACACCAGAGGTGGAAAAATCATGGAGGGGAAAGAGGTTTGCCATAAGGAATTGGCAGAGGGTGCGAAGAGCAACCAATTCAGTTGACACAGAATTGGAGGAGGCTGAAAATTATTAAAAAACAAAGTACAGGTGCGGGATTTTAAGCTTCAGGCAGCAGAGGCAAAAAGGATGAAGTGGGAACAGTTTATAAATGAAGTGGGGGGGGGGGTGACATTGGGTAAATTCTGGAGGCTGCACCGGCAGATGAACAGACAGTCGATGCATGGTACACCTGGTACCGTGGTTATGATGATAACAACCGACCAATGACAACTGACCAGGGCAGAGGGGAGGCTTTTCTTGCACGATTTTTAACACAGACGGATCAGCAGGATAGAGCAATTAGGGATATGGTCAGAGAAGTCTTGTCACCGGTCACTAAGAAGGAGGACTGTGAGATTATTGTGGAGGATATTAGACGGGTACTGAGGTGGGCTAAAGACACAGCGCTAGTCCCGGATGGGGTGAGGTACACCCATATGAGTAATATGAATGATGGAGACTTGAGGGAGATAGCTCTTTGTTTCAACCTAAGCATGAATACGGCGGAAATACCCCAGGATCGGTTGCACATCTACCTGGTCCCACTCCCAAAGCCAGGTAAGGATCACTCCAGACTTAATAGATACCGAATCATAACCCTGCAAAACACCTTTGGCAAAGTCCTCGAAAAGATAATAGTTCGCAGGCTCCAGCGACATTTGGAAAGTTGTAATCTGCTTTCCAAAGGCTCGGGAGTTACCGGCCTGGGAAGGACACCTAGGGTCAATGCTGCAACTTTTGCATTTGATGTCTACGAGGGATTCCGGAATAAACAAGAGATAGTGGCGGTAGCTCTTGACCTGGAGGATGCGTATAACAGGGTCAGGCATGGTCGGTTTATATACACCTTGGACATGGAGGTCTGCCCTTTCCTTGTCAGCTGGGTTGCGGCAGTCTTTTACAAGCGTAGGCTTGCACTGCGCATGGGTTCCTGGACTATTGACCCCTGTACTATAACTATTACATTACACATGGGTTGCCACAGGGATCTTCATTGTCCCCACTGCTTTTTAATGTCTACACCAGAAAAGTCGCAGCTATTGAGACACTAGATGATTGTAGAATTTTGACATTTGCAGATGATGTGTTGGTGTACAGACAAGGCAGGAACAAGGAAAGTTTGGCTGAGGACTTATCAATGGCAGTAAACAAGGTGGCAGAGTGGTGCAGGGACGCAGGGGCCGTTAAAAACCCAGACAAGGCATTGGCTGTGTGGTACTCCCTGGATAACCGGATTGTGAAGGCAGATGTCTTATGTATTATATTGAATGGATGTCCTCTAAAAAAATCACTTAAAAATCGATAGGATCGACTTCATTGCACTGATTTTTTTATCCCATATGGCTCGATCTCTTTCCGCAGCGCGGAGAGCGTTGCACAAAGCACGAACTCCGTAGCTCCAGCGACGACCCACTCCGAAAATATTCACTCGTAAACCGAAGGACACGGCCTGGAATCGAATCCACAACCTTCGGAGCACGAGTCAAACGGCTTGACCACGTTGCCACGGAGACTCCCGAACGGATGTCCTCTTAGAAGGGAGAGTAAATTGAAGTATTTGGGTATCACTTTTGACAGGTGTATGTCTTTTAAGGATCATGTGGAGGCTTTGGTGGTTAAGGCTGGTAGGGGACTTAATGCATCATCCGGGGTAGAGCAGAAGATGATTTACATGCACTTTCGGCAGGTAATAATTTCTGTCATCGAGTATGGTTTGAGACTGCTGACAGTATCAAAGAGCCAACTTGAAAGTTGGAGTGCATACAGAATCCTGGGGTGCACAAAGGACACACCAATTATAAGCATGAGGCATATCCTGGCATTACCAACAATAGCGGATAGGCATTTGGTCTTTCAAGCCAAATGGTACACGAGAGTTGCTGCAGATAGGAATCACCCCTGCATGAAGCCACGGATATGGTCAAGAGCCATAGACTAAGACGAGACAGATTCTGGATGGATACCTTCCAAAAAAAGGTATACTGATGGGTCAATGGTGAGAAACAGACGGAGTGGTTGGGTTTCAGTGCGAAAACTAATGGACGGTTATTTTTTTTTAAAAAAGGAGTCTGGCATATGAGGCTACGACCTCCAACATGAGAATGGAGGTGAAAGCATAAATTGCGGCATTCCGTTGGTTAGAGGAGACCACTGCAACACACATTATCTTCATCACGGACTCAATGGGTATGCTTAGTAAGGTGGAAAAAGGGATGTTTCGTGTGGAATGACTCACCTCGCTTCAGAGGTCACAGATTGTGAGAATTGTATGGATTTTTGCCCTGGCCTTGCCGGAGTACGGGGGAATGAACAGGCTGATAGGCTGACAGGGAATGCATCTCTTGGAGGTAGATTACTTATTGATAAGGGGGGGGGGGTCGTGCACCTAAGGGACCAGGTGGAGAAGGTGGGGAAACAGATTAAGAACTCGTATGTGAAAAGGATGAGATTGCGGGGTTTTGGCAAGGGTTCCGGTAGAATCTCAAAACTGAAAGGGAAGACTAGGATACCTTTCTATCAGATAGCGATGGGAACAATTAGTAGTGTGACTCTTCGCTGGTTGTTGAACGAGGGGACGGAGCGCGTATGGTAATGTCCTGAGTGCAGTTATGTCAGTTCTTAGCTCAGCTCAACTCAATAATCAATCAAAGCATTCTACTTAGTACATAGTATCAATAGTGTAAACCTTCAAGTTAGGCCGGCAACCGTACACATGGAAATAACGGATTAAAATGGCGACGCCCTTGCGGATAGTGCGATCAACTTTGAGATCTCTAAGATTACCAAGGAATAGTGTCTTTTCATTGCCGTCGCGGCGATATTTGTTGTCAGAGGCTTATTCCTGCAATGAAGCATGGAAACAATGTTTACAGAGTCCGACTTTAAGTCAGGTAAAAGTAGCCAGAGTTTGTCATTCAGCGGCGACTTTCTTTCAGTTTCAGTGAACTTTCACTAAGTTCGGGGCATGCCACCACTTATTTATTGATATTGTGTAGCATGAACCATCAGATTTTTAAATTTGAGTATTTTCTAATGGGACCACAACCAAAAGATAGGCCTTGAGAAACCTAATCTAATGGTACCAAGATGATGCATGTATGTCAATTAGAAGCGAAGATATGCAACTTTGAGTGTCGTGGTCATTAACATTAACGCAGAAATTGACACAAAAGATCTCCTCCGGGCATCTTTTTTTCGTGTCCGAACCAAGGTCATAGCAGAAGTTATCAAAATGTATGTTCTTACTAGTGTAGCTTGTTTATTTTTAAACGAACATCCTAGCAACCATACACGAACACCCTAGCAACCATACATCATTGCGATCGGTGTAGCAAAGCCTAACTGCTCATGTCATCTATTTTTACATATGATGCAACGTTATCTAATTAGCATATACAAATGGCCGCTACTTAGTAGGTATATTAATTAATTACCACGAGCATTCTTTATATTAGCTTTAAACCCTGGCACGTTGTATCTTGTATTCTGCGGAATTGTGCAACACACGATATGTGTTGTATCCTGTTTAGATAGTATGCAATGTTACCTAATTAGCATATAAAAATGGCCGCTACTTAGTAGTTATATTAATTAATTACCATGAGCATTCTTTATATTAGCTTTAAACCCTGGCACGTTGTATCTTGTATTCTGCGGAATTGTGCAACGCACGATATGTGTTATATCCTGTTTAAATAGTATGCAATGTTACCTAATTAGCATATAAAAATGGCCACTAATTAGCAGTTATATTAATTAATTACCACGAGCATTCTTTATATTAGCTTTAAACCCTGGCACGTTGTATCTTGTATTCTGCGGAATTGTGCAACGCACGATATGTGTTATATCCTGTTTAGATAGTATGCAATGTTACCTAATTAGCATATAAAAATGGCTGCTAATTAGTAGTTATATTAATTAATTACCACGAGCATTCTTTATATTAGCTTTAAACGCTGGCAAGTTGTATCTTGTATTCGACGGAATTGTGCTACGCACACAGTGGGTTACATCCTGTTTAGATAGTGTGCAACGTTATCTAATTAACATATAAAAATGGCCGCCATTAGCTATTATATTAATTAATTTCTGTGTTTACGATCACGACACTCAAAGTTGCATATCTTCGCTTCTAATTGACATACATGCATCATCTTGGTATCATTAGATTCGGTTTCACAAGGCCTATCTTTTGGTGGTGGTCCCATTAGTAAACACTCAAATTTAAAATCTGATGGTTTGTGCTATCACTATTTGATTTTTAACAAATAAAAAATTTTTTTTTGCAAATTGACCGTAGACCCCTAGGTAGACCAAGAAGGCGGTGGAGAGATAATATATATACAGACCTACATATATATGTATATATAGCACTTGGAATCAACGACTGGCAAGAGGAAGTCAACCAGAGAGTGGTTTTGCATGTATCACCTTGTACTGGGAGGGCGCGCTTTAGCGATGCTACTCTTGGCCTGCGTGTGCGTGAATAGTCCGTCTGTCCGATAGATATCTGGTCGATCCTGCCAGTGGTCATATGCATTGCGAACTGATGAGGCTCAGCCTTAGATCAGGAGATTTGTTCGCAACTTAGACAAGCAATATCTTCTGTGGGCAGAATCTCGCTGGCCGCATGTGTGTGTGGTCTGTTCTGGCGGTCAGTCCGCCTATCTGAAGGATACCTGGTTGATGCTATCAGTAGTCATACACTTATCATTCGCTTGTCTCTATGCTTGTCTCCAGGCTGAAAATTAAAGGAATTGACTGAAGGGCCGTTTGCACGAGGCTCTAGGCTACCATCTGTTTTTGAGAGACAATATATACAGGGATAACTGGCCTGTGGCAGCCTAACGTCCACTGCACCTGCGTTCGTCTCCAGTCGTCTTGACATTTCTTGCCACTGGAATCAGATGGATGCAGGCGAGAGAGTGAGGCCGATGAAGTTGCCCAGCTCCTCCTCACTATAAACAAATCCATCGCGCAAGTCATTCTTCATCCTATTGTCTTCATCATTCCTGATGGACAAACTGGATGTAGTGAATGGTCATCATCATTCTTGATGGACGAACATCCATATATAATGTTCTATTTTCATTAGCTTCTTTCAGGCAGTTGTTGTTAGTTACTTTGGCAGTCCAAGGAATTTGCAACATTCGTCTTAGGAACCACAACTGTGTTGCTTGCAAGTTTTTCCTAATTTATTCATTTACAATTCCAAGATTCACTGCCATACAGGAAAACAGGTTTTATATAGCACTTCAGCACTCTCTTTCAATGATAGTGACTTATTGCATAAGATATTTTTCATTTTCTGAAATGAAGCTTTTGCTTGACCTATTGTGCTCTTAATCTCACAGGAAATATGCATGTTCTAAATAATATTATGTTGTTTGCTGGTGTTGTGCCATAGGTTCTTCATACAGTTTAACCTCTGAATTGCTATGGTCACCATATATGAATAGATAATGAGTTAAAGCCATTTACCAAAGAATATACTTGATAAAATTGCATTATTAAAGATTTTGTTTATCCTTTTGCTATTGAAACTGAGCAATTAAAGGATGTCATTTTCAATGAGAAAAAGTGTTGAGGTGTTACATAGAACTTGTACTTTTATATGGATGTGATGCATGGACAATGAGCAGACACTCTGAAAAGCATCTGATGGCTGTAGAGATGTGGTTTCTGAGGAAAATGCAGAGAATACCATGGACTGGTCAGAAAAATCAATGACCAAGTGCCATAAGAAACAAATGAAAACCGTAAACTGATTAAAGAAATTAGACATAGACAGTCACAGTTTTTTGACACATTATGAGAAGAAATAAATTGGAAAACTTGGTGACAACTGGCAAGATTTAGGGGAAGAGAACAAGGTGAAGGCAGAGAAGTTTGTTTGTTTATTGAGCTTGCTCGCTTTGAACTCGAAGTGAAGTCCATGCACACTTACTTCTGGTAGTGCTGAACTGAATTTTGCGCGTGGATTAGCTTTCCCTGTTAACAGTGTCCCTCGCCATCAGGCGAACCCACTCGAACTTCGGAGGTAGGCAGAGAAGTAAATACCTGGATGGCTTGGCCACATGGTATGGTCAGGACACTGAGCTGATCCACGACTCTGGTGATCACGTAAGATGCCGAAACATGACTGCCAGCGCTTATCGGCATGGCACATGATGATGATGAATGAAAGCTATTCTGGATGTCACAAATTGAGGGCAGTTTCCTTATAATGTTCATGCTTTGTTTTTATTTTCTTCTACAAGGGGTATGTTAACTGAAAACTGTAGATGTGTGTACTGCTAAACAGCGGGTTATTTTTATTGTAGATAAAGAAGTCAGCATGGCCGAATGGATAAGAACACCCCCTCTTAAACTTCTGGCTTGCTGATGCCGAGGTAGTGAGTTCAACCCCTACACAGGTCAGTTGAGCTTGACTTGTGGAGGTAAATTACAAGTACCTCAGAGGTTGGAATGGGACACTGGTAATTGGGAAAGCTAATTTGTATGCAAAACTCAGTCCTAGTGAAGTAGAAGTATTAGCAAGTGTACGGACTATACTTGAGTTCAAAGCGAGCGTACACACACCCACAAATTGTAGATCAAACTGATTACACTCCATTTGTTATCCAGCCCATAAAAGAAGCGAACAAATAATATTGTAACCTGCCAGGTGACAAAGAATTGAGTGAATCCAGTCTGGCTTCTGCTATTATTATATGAAATCCTGACATGATAGGGTCTAAGCTGGTTGTGGAGATGAGGGATTTGTTATTAAGGAAATCTTGGACGTGTCCGAAGTGCATTATTTGACCATTTGTACTGAACAGAAGAGAATACACGTAAATGTTAGGCAAACAATGACAGAACCAGGTTGTTGTTTCCAACACATCACAGTATAATGAGCATTCCTTTGCATGCCCTGTCCTCTGATGCAAGCAGCCGCCTCAAAGTATCTCTGCTCACTGTACCTATCAGGAGTTGTTTATGATGTCGCCTCTCTTTTGCATGAAGGGTGCATTGACATGCTTGACTAGACTTTCCTCCCAGTTTGAGCAGTCGGGCTAACATCTGTCTCTCGTCAACATCCACCAACCGAGTCCGTACTGCAGTGATTATATCTGCCCTGTCCATTCTTCTTCCTATTTGCACTGGTGCCTTATTTGCCAGCTAGTCTGCACATATGTTACCTTTAACTCCAGCATGTCCGAGTATGTCGATCCAGGTGACTGATGTGAGACGTGACTTCAGAATGCTGTCTATCCATTTGGAAATGGAGACTGCCAGTTGCGGTTTTCTGTAGCATGTCATGAGTCTGATATGATTATCACATGTGTGACTTCCTGTCCTGCTGCTCTGGAGGCAACGGTGGTCGCCACTGTCAGGATTGTTGTAGTTATCTAGAATGCACATTGAAGAACTATGTTGTGTTGTATAACACACCTGTAGTAAAAGTTGAATTGTAATTAAAATTATGGTTATCATAATACAGTTTCAGGATGACATGGTCGATTTCTCACGTCAGATCTACCTACAGTTGGAGAAGACCGGGAATGCCTCTGCTGTGGACTTCAATGTCTTAGCTCATCAGCTGCACAAGATGGATGGTAACGATGTTGATTTCTTCGAAGAAATCATGGCCAAGTATGTGGTTGTAATTTAGACATTTGTGAATTAGGTATTTGTGAATGATCTTATTGTTAAGCCAGTGGCTGGGCCGCGAGAGGGTGGCTAGACACTCACTCGCCTGTCAGCTTGGTGGTCAGGGGTTTGACTGCATAGGGTGGATTAACAGTTTAAACATTAATCTGGGCTCCTAGGTCGACACGGATTAAAATTGGTACCAGGAAATGTCTTGGGAAGTAGAGTTTGCTGACCTGATGCTGACCACGCCGCGCTCAAGTGACCACTAGTCCATGGGCACAAATATGGGTCTACGTTTGATCGGCAATGTATTTTCAGGCATGTGAAAGGATCTTTACTGACTGATCCACAAGATGCTGAATTGTCTGCTCTTGGCATCCCATTCCCATGTACGAAGGTGCAGGTTCTCTGCAGCTGTTTCAGGGACCTGTGCAGCTGTTTCAGGGACCTGTGCAGCTGTTTCAGGGACCTGTGCAGCTGTTTCAGGGACCTGTGCAGCTGTTTCAGGGACCTGTGCAGCTGTCCCCGGGTTTTGTGCAGTTGTTTCAGGGATCAGTGCAGCTGTTTCAGGGATATGTGCAGCTGTTTCAGGGATCCGTGCAGCTGTTTCAGGGACCTGTGCAGCTGTCCCCGGGTTCCATGCAGCTGTCCCCGGGTTCCATGCAGCTGTTTTAGGGTTTATAACTGTTGGAGATGGTTGTAGTAGCTTTCCCATGACGTCTGCAAGTTCAGGACACATGAGGAGAAGATGGTTGATGGCTTCATGAGGGTGAGAACACTGTCTGCACAGGGGAGCATGACCGGGGTTGATACTGTTTAGATGGCTGTTGATTCTTGCCATTCCATGTTCAACACTGAACAATTTGGCTCTGGTGTTTTCCTGTTGATGTCATTGATATTGTCTTTGGGTTTTGGTTGGCTCTTTTCATTAAAAAGAGTTTGGCCCATTGTTCCCTTTGTCCTTCTGTTCAGCCAGTCTTCTTTTGTGTTGTTTCTGAGAATCTATTTGATTTAATATTGCCAGATCTGTCCCTTTGCTGATTTGCGGTTTTTGCTATAGCAACTCATTCCCAAGAGATCGCTGTGACTGAGAATCCACTATAATGTTATACTGATGGAGTGGGGTGATATCATATTATGAATTGGCTTTCCTACAGAGAGAGGTCTTTGCTGTCACGCGGAGTGTTTTAAGTGCTTTCAGGACAGACAGGCATGACTGGAAATCACATGGCTTTTGTTCCACACGGGTTGAATCCTAGCGTAGCAGTTAAATGGACATGCTTTGTACCTTGTTTTTGACATATTTGCAGATTTCTTTGCTCCATAATTGACAACGATGGCAACTCTTTGAGAGAAATCAGAAGGGAACCTGTATTGCTGAGCTTACACATAAAGAGCCATTGCACAAAACCAGCAAACAAATAAATAGAAACATTTTGAGAACTTGCATCTTTTCCGTGGCAACATACGGATGCAAATGCAAATCATGGACCATTTAAAAATCGCCATAGAAAAAATATCAGCTTTTGAACTTAAAAGTTACGGGAACATGTTTACAATACTGTGGATCAAAAAGAAAGAAGAAAACAAAACAGACATTCAACAAGATGTGAATATTGGAGAAAATTGGCACAAGAACAATACCATGTCTGGGAAAGTTAAATACTTCGGCCATAACAAATGTCAGATTGGATTAGACCAGTGGTTCTCAACCTTTTTTGGTCCGTTCCCCACTTCACCATATTTTTAGGACGTCATTCCCCCCCCCCCCCCCCCCCCCCCCCCCCACCATATTTTTAGAACGTCATTCCCCCCTTTTGTATTTCCTCCCTAAAAATTTCCCCCTGCCCCTACACAGTATATGTAATAATTGAAGCTAAATTTAATAGCACATACTAAAACAAGTCTAGACATGTACATAAAATGTGATTTGTGGATCTACTTACGTTATAAAATGAATTTCAGAAGGGTGATGCGTACAGAAGCGTAAAGTATGAAAGGAAAAACAAGATCAAGTAATCGGTTCTTGTATTAACGCGATCTTGAAATAATCTTCATCATCCCCCCCCCCCCCCCCCCCCCCCCCCCCCCCTCTCTTTTCCCTGTGAACAGAACGCGGTGGCAGCCATGTTGTTTCAGTTCTTATGGTCCATGCCGTGTGGTGTTGGTGATCATGTCTGTCCACATCCTTCTGTCTCTTGTGCTGCAAACCATTTCTGATCATCAATGTTCCTCCATGCCATGATTTCAAACTGTCCAGCATCTTCTCTCTTGGTCTTCCCCTGCTTCTCTGCCCCTCTAACCTTCCTGTTGTGAAAACATACTCCAGATTTGCTCTTCTCATGACATACTCCAGATTTGCTCTTCTCATGACATACTCCAGATTTGCTCTTCTCATAACATGCTCCAGATTTGCTCTTCTCATGACATGCTCCAGATTTGCTCTTCTCATGACATGCTCCAGATTTGCTCTTCTCATGACATGCTCCAGATTTGCTCTTCTCATGACATGCTCCAGATTTGCTCTTCTCATGGCATGCTCCAGATTTGCTCTTCTCATGACATACTCCAGATTTTCTCTTCTCATGACATGCTCCAGATTTTATCTTCTCATGACATGCTCCAGATTTTATCTTCTCATGACATGCTCCAGATTTGCTCTTCTCATGACATGCTCCAGATTTTCTCTTCTCATGACATGCTCCAGATTTTCTCTTCTCATGACATACTCCAGATTTTCTCTTCTCATGACATACTCCAGATTTTCTCTTCTCATGACATGCTCCAGATTTTCTCTTCTCATGACATGCTCCAGATTTGCTCTTCTCATGACATACTCCAGATTTGCTCTTCTCATGACATGCTCCAGATTTGCTCTTCTCATGACATGCTCCAGATTTGCTCTTCTCATGACATGCTCCAGATTTGCTCTTCTCATGACATGCTCCAAGAATATGGACCGTCTTCTTCTGCTGCAGGTAACCAGTTATGTTTGTGAGTTCACTGCAGTTACAGGTGAAAGTTCACCTATTGCCTATGGATCAAAGAACTATATAATTCAGGATCATTTATCCTAATACATGTCAGGTTCCACAAGTACGTACTATAAGAAGTAGGAGTTTCCGTGGTGAAGTGGTCAAGACGTTTGACGTGGGCTCCAAAGGTTGTGTGTTCAATTCCGGGCCGCAACCTTTGGTTCACGAGTTATATTTTTCGGAGACCTATTTGTCATCGCTAAAGCTACGGAGTTTGTGCTTTGTGCGACACTTTCCGCGCTGTGGAAAGAGGCAGAGCCATATGGGATAAAATCGGTTCAATGAAGTCAGCCCTGTCGACTGTTAAGCGACTTTTTATAAGCAGTAGGATGAATTCACATGTAACAGACATACATTTTCTTGTTAAATCATTTAGTTTTGTTTTTCGTACAGATTCAGTCAGTGTCCATCGATTTATCCACGCAATGACTCCTCCAGCCATGCCATTGTTCGAGGGTTCCTAGCTACGAACAATGCCAGCCGTCTTGTCAGTATCCTTGGCAACCGTTTAACCTACGGCCTGTTTCCGAATCACTATTCACTGAACATGCTCATGGATTTCTTCATCAAGCAAGGGGATTATCACAATGCAGCCAAAGTCTCGTACCACTCGATGATACAAGAAGACTTCTCCAATCCAACAAACACTCTTCTGTGTTTGTATGCTGCAGTCCATCATTTGGTGACAGCAAACATCGATGACTTGGCCCCACCTCCGAAAGAACAATCGGACGGGGAAGAAAATTGGGTCAAGGTGAAATATATCCAGTTTCCTTTCTACGACGACCACTTTGACATCAAAGACGAACGCTTTCTACTGGGCAAAACTCTGTATATGCTAGGAAATACCCAGAGCCTTGGTTTACCAACAGATCTTTGCAATACCTTAAACATTATTGGCTGGGGGCTTCATCATAAATTTGCAAAAGGTTTGGGGTTACTTAAACACATTTTGAACTCTTCAGATGGCTTGGTTTCTCAGCAGTCATTAGATTACTTTGCAGAGAGTTTAGAAAAAGTTGAGGCTCGAGATCCAAATGAGCCTGAGGTTGAGCTGGCATTGCGGACGATTGATGACGTTATCCACCGCAGGTTACCGACGACAGATGAGAAAGCTGGATTCCAAACACAGTTTGCCCAGCTGAAAGAGCAGTTGACTTCTCAGGGGAAGATCCAAGCAGACTTTGATTTGAAAAAATTAGTGGCTGAGTTGGTAACATCCAGTGTGAGCAAAATTGAGGAGTCTGAGATTACATCTCAACAAAATTTATTTCCACTGTGGGAAGAAGAACGGAAGACAGAACTTGATAAACAGATTGCGGAGTACAAGAAGCAGGCACGAATTGAAGAGATGAAGCAACAAATAAAGGAGATTCAGAGGCAGGAAGAGTTGCTCACTTATTTTGATTTTGAGGAAAAAATCCGCCTCCATTTTGTTGAAGAAGACAGGGAAATTGACCCAAATATAACAATTTCTAAATAATATGGCAAAGTGTGGAAGTAGATGAAAACCTGATAATTTCTAAATAACATTGTGTGGAAGATGATAAAACATTTCATGAGAATGTGACAATATCTAAATAACAGTGTGGAAGAAGATAAAACATTTTATGAGAATGTGACAGTATAAATAACATAGAGTAGAAGAAGATGAAACATTTCATGAAAACCTGACAATATCTAAATATCGTAGTGTGGAAGTAGATGAAACATTTCATGAGAATGTGACAATATCTAAATAACATAGTGCGGAAGAAGATGAAACATTTCATGAGCATGTGACAATATCCAAATAACGTGTGGAAGTAGATGAAATATTTCATGAAAATCTCTGATTTGAATATCTTAATGAAGGCAAGGACACAGTCAAACACCTGAATAATGTAACTGTGGAAGCATGAGAAATGGAGACAAAGCTGGCAGTGTTTAGTTTAGGGTAACATCTGCAAGATTGTGTGTATGTGTGTGTTAACAGCAGGCACCATAGACAAAGAATGTTATGCCCCAAAATATATAGAATGTGTTTGTGAAAATTGAATACAGACTTGAATACAGACATGTTTCAAGTGAATCCAGGAGTTGTGTGTTTTATGACAAAGATTTTTAGAAACCATTTTTGTTGTTTGTTTTTTTTGCATATCCTTTACAGGACATCGCAGCCAACACCAGCATTTGTGCTGTTGTGATCTCTTGGCAAGTTTATGTTCAGTAGTTTGCCATTGCTTTCTGAAAGACCGGCACTGATACCAACGCAAAACCAGCGCAACGCGGTCTGCAGCCAAATCATGCACAGATGTTTCGAACGCGGGTGTGCAGGATTACGAACCGGATCCGTAACTCCTTCGCCACGGAGAGAAACCATTTACTAATAACCAGATAAAAGGTTTTGTAGCACAGTGGCTTTGTTCATGTGTTTGAATCTCCGTTGAGGTGGGAATTTAAAAAAAGACCTGGGTTTCCAAGTTGACCCAGCCTAAAAAGAGTACCAGGAAGTTAAGGCAGTTGGAGTAATATTGACCACAGCACCCGTAGAGTGCCGATTGATCTACACAAATATGTGGCTAGTACCATATACCCATTACATGGGGATGGGTTCGTTTCTTGAGCTGATAATTCTGTCCCGCTCTGTTGTGACACTATCCCACTTTAATGTGATACAACCGTGTCAGACTCGTTTCCTGGTGATAAGCAGTCAAGCTATAAATCGCTGACTGCACTCGTCTATTTTCCTGCATTCTTGTTCCCACAAAGTTTTAGGACATTATGGCAGAAGAGCAGTGAGAACATATAAGGATAGTTTTGCTGTTTGAGCATTGTGTTAATGATAAGACTTTTTCTCATTGCTCTTCTACCAGTGATAAGACCTTTTTCTCATTGCTCTTCTGTCAGTGGTGATAAGATTTTTTCTCATGACTCTTCTACCAGTGATAAGACCTTTTTCTCATTGCTCTTCTGTCAGAGATGATAAGACTTTTTCTCATGGCTCTTCTACCAGTGATAAGATCTTTTCATTGCTCTTCTGTCAGTGATAAGACCTTTTTCTCATTGCTCTCCTATCAGTGATAAGGCTTTTTCTCATTGCTCTTCTACCAATGATGATAAGACCTTTTTCTCATTGCTCTTCTGCCAGTGATGACAAAGACTTTCTCATTGCTTTTCTACCAATGATGATAAGACTTTCTCATTGCTCCTCTACCAGTGCTGATAAGACATTTTCTCATTGCTCTTTTACCAGTGATAATAAGACTTTTTTTTCATTTTCTACCAGTGATAATACCTTTTTCCCCATTGCTCTTCTACCATTGATAATAAGACCTGTTTGTCTTATTGCTCTTTTACCAGTGATTATAAGACCTGTTTGTCTCATTGCTCTTTACTAGTGATAATAAGACCTGTTTTCTCATTGCTCTTTTACCAGTGATTATAAGACCTGATTGTCTCATTGCTCTTTTACCAGTGATTATAAGACCTGTTTTCTCATTGCTCTTTTAGCAGTGATTATAAGACCTGTTTGTCTCATTGCTCTTTTAGCAGTGATTATAAGACCTGTTTGTCTCATTGCTCTTTTACCAGTGATTATAAGACCTGTTTTCTCATTGCTCTTTTACCAGTGATTATAAGACCTGTTTGTCTCATTGCTCTTTTACCAGTGATTATAAGACCTGTTTGTCTCATTGCTCTTTTACCAGTGATTATAAGACCTGTTTTCTCATTGCTCTTTTACCAGTGATTATAAGACCTGTTTGTCTCATTGCTCTTTTACCAGTGATTATAAGACCTGTTTGTCTCATTGCTCTTTTAGCAGTGATTATAAGACCTGTTTGTCTCATTGCTCTTTTACCAGTGATTATAAGACCTGTTTGTCTCATTGCTCTTTTACCAGTGATTATAAGACCTGTTTGTCTCATTGCTCTTTTACCAGTGATTATAAGACCTGTTTGTCTCATTGCTCTTTTAGCAGTGATTATAAGACCTGTTTGTCTCATTGCTCTTTTAGCAGTGATTATAAGACCTGTTTTCTCATTGCTCTTTTAGCAGTGATTATAAGACCTGTTTTCTCATTGCTCTTTTACCAGTGATTATAAGACCTGTTTGTCTCATTGCTCTTTTACCAGTGATTATAAGACCCGTTTGTCTCATTGCTCTTTCACCAGTGATTATAAGACCTGTTTGTCTCATTGCTCTTTTACCAGTGATTATAAGACCTGTTTGTCTCATTGCTCTTTAGCAGTGATTATAAAGACCTGTTTTTCTCATTGCTCTTTTACCAGTGATTATAAGACCTGTTTGTCTCATTGCTCTTTCACCAGTGATTATAAGACCTGTTTGTCTCATTGCTCTTTTACAGTGATTATAAGACCTGTTTGTCTCATTGCTCTTTTACCAGTGATTATAAGACCCGTTTTGTCTCATTGCTCTTTCACCAGTGATTATAAGACCTGTTGTCTCATTGCTCTTTTAGCAGTGATTATAAGACCTGTTTGTCTCATTGCTCTTTCACCAGTGATTATAAGACCTGTTTGTCTCATTGCTCTTTTACCAGTGATTATAAGACCTGTTTGTCTCATTGCTCTTTTAGCAGTGATTATAAGACCTGTTTGTCTCATTGCTCTTTTACCAGTGATTATAAGACCTGTTTTCTCATTGCTCTTTTACCAGTGATTATAAGACCTTTTTCTCATTGCTCTTTCACCAGTGATTATAAGACCTGTTTTGTCTCATTGCTCTTTTAGCAGTGATTATAAGACCTGTTTGTCTCATTGCTCTTTTACCAGTGATTAGAAGACCTGTTTGTCTCATTGCTCTTTTACCAGTGATGAGAAGATCTGTTTTCTCATTGCGCTTTTACCAGTGATTATAAGATCCTGTTTTCTCATTGCTCTTTTACCAGTGATTATAAGACCTAGTTTGTCTCATTGCTCTTTACCAGTGATTATAAGACCTGTTTTCTCATTGCTCTTTACCAGTGATTATAAGACCTGTTTGTCTCATTGCTCTTTTACCAGTGATTATAGACCCTTTTGTCTCATTGCTCTTTACCAGTGATATAAGACCTGTTGTCTCATTGCTCTTTACAGTGATTATAAGACCCGTTTTCTCATTGCTCTTTACCAGTGATTAGAAGACCTGTTTGTCTCATTGCTCTTTACCAGTGATTATAAGACCTGTTTGTCTCATTGCTCTTTTACCAGTGATGATGAGACCTGTTTGTCTCATTGCTCTTTTACCAGTGATTATAAGACCTGTTTGTCTCATTGCTCTTTTACCAGTGATTATAAGACCTGTTTGTCTCATTGCTCTTTTACCAGTGATTATAAGACCTGTTTGTCTCATTGCTCTTTTACCAGTGATTATAAGACCTGTTTGTCTCATTGCTCTTTTACCAGTGATTATAAGACCTGTTTGTCTCATTGCTCTTTTACCAGTGATTATAAGACCTGTTTGTCTCATTGCTCTTTTACCAGTGATTATAAGACCTGTTTTCTCATTGCTCTTTTACCAGTGATTATAAGACCTGTTTGTCTCATTGCTCTTTTAGCAGTGATTATAAGACCTGTTTGTCTCATTGCTCTTTTACCAGTGATTATAAGACCTGTTTGTCTCATTGCTCTTTTACCAGTGATTATAAGACCTGTTTTCTCATTGCTCTTTTACCAGTGATTATAAGACCTGTTTTCTCATTGCTCTTTTACCAGTGATTATAAGACCTGTTTTCTCATTGCTCTTTTACCAGTGATTATAAGACCTGTTTGTCTCATTGCTCTTTTACCAGTGATTATAAGACCTGTTTTTCTCATTGCTCTTTACCAGTGATTATAAGACCTGTTTGTCTCATTGCTCTTTTACCAGTGATTATAAGACCTGTTTTTCTCATTGCTCTTTTACCAGTGATTATAAGACCTGTTTGTCTCATTGCTCTTTTACCAGTGATTATAAGACCTGTTTTTCTCATTGCTCTTTTACCAGTGATTATAAGACTGTTTGTCTCATTGCTCTTTTACCAGTGATTATAAGACCTGTTTGTCTCATTGCTCTTTTACAGTGATTATAAGACCTGTTTGTCTCATTGCTCTTTTACAGTGATTATAGACCTGTTTGTCTCATTGCTCTTTACCAGTGATTATAAGACCTGTTTGTCTCATTGCTCTTTTACAGTGATTATAAGACCTGTTTGTCTCATTGCTCTTTTACCAGTGATTATAAGACCCTGTTTGTCTCATTGCTCTTTCACCAGTGATTATAAGACCTGTTTGTCTCATTGCTCTTTTACCAGTGATTATAAGACCTGTTTGTCTCATTGCTCTTTTAGCAGTGATTATAAGACCTGTTTTCTCATTGCTCTTTTACCAGTGATTATAAGACCTGTTTGTCTCATTGCTCTTTCACCAGTGATTATAAGACCTGTTTGTCTCATTGCTCTTTTACCAGTGATTATAAGACCTGTTTGTCTCATTGCTCTTTTACCAGTGATTATAAGACCCGTTTGTCTCATTGCTCTTTCACCAGTGATTATAAGACCTGTTTGTCTCATTGCTCTTTTAGCAGTGATTATAAGACCTGTTTGTCTCATTGCTCTTTCACCAGTGATTATAAGACCTGTTTGTCTCATTGCTCTTTTAGCAGTGATTATAAGACCTGTTTGTCTCATTGCTCTTTTACCAGTGATTATAAGACCTGTTTTCTCATTGCTCTTTTACCAGTGATTATAAGACCTGTTTGTCTCATTGCTCTTTAGCAGTGATTATAAGACCTGTTTTCTCATTGCTCTTTTACCAGTGATTATAAGACCTGTTTGTCTCATTGCTCTTTTACCAGTGATGATGAGATCTGTTTTCTCATTGCTCTTTTACCAGTGATGATGAGATCTGTTTTCTCATTGCTCTTTTACCAGTGATTATAAGACCTGTTTTCTCATTGCTCTTTTAGCAGTGATTATAAGACCTGTTTTCTCATTGCTCTTTTACCAGTGATTATAAGACCCGTTTGTCTCATTGCTCCTTTTACCAGTGATTATAAGACCCGTTTGTCTCATTGCTCTTTCACCAGTGATTATAAGACCTGTTTGTCTCATTGCTCTTTTACCAGTGATTATAAGACCCGTTTGTCTCATTGCTCTTTTACCAGTGATTATAAGACCTGTTTGTCTCATTGCTCTTTTACCAGTGATGATGAGATCTGTTTTCTCATTGCTCTTTTACCAGTGATTATAAGACCTGTTTTCTCATTGCTCTTTCACCAGTGATTATAAGACCTGTTTGTCTCATTGCTCTTTCACCAGTGATTATAAGACCTGTTTGTCTCATTGCTCTTTCACCAGTGATTATAAGACCTGTTTGTCTCATTGCTCTTTTACCAGTGATGATGAGATCTGTTTTCTCATTGCTCTTTTACCAGTGATGATGAGATCTGTTTTCTCATTGCTCTTTTACCAGTGATTATAAGACCTGTTTTCTCATTGCTCTTTCACCAGTGATTATAAGACCTGTTTGTCTCATTGCTCTTTTAGCAGTGATTATAAGACCTGTTTGTCTCATTGCTCTTTTACCAGTGATTATAAGACCTGTTTTCTCATTGCTCTTTTACCAGTGATTATAAGACCTGTTTGTCTCATTGCTCTTTTAGCAGTGATTATAAGACCTGTTTGTCTCATTGCTCTTTTACCAGTGATGATGAGATCCTGTTTGTCTCATTGCTCTTTTACCAGTGATTATAAGAACCTGTTTGTCTCATTGCTCTTTACACTAGTGATTATAAGACCTGTTTGTCTCATTGCTCTTTTAGCAGTGATTATAAGACCTGTTTGTCTCATTGCTCTTTTACCAGTGATTATAAGACCTGTTTGTCTCATTGCTCTTTTACCAGTGATTATAAGACCTGTTGTTCTCATTGCTCTTTAACATGATTATAAGACCTGTTTGTCTCATTGCTCTTTTACCAGTGATTATAAGACCTGTTTCTCATTGCTCTTTTACCAGTGATTATACAGACCTGTTTTCTCATTGCTCTTTTACAGTGATGATGAAGACCTGTTTTTCTCATTGCTCTTTTACCAGTGATTATAAGACCTGTTTGTCTCATTGCTCTTTTACCAGTGATTATAAGACCTGTTTGTCTCATTGCTCTTTTACCAGTGATTATAAGACCTGTTTTCTCATTGCTCTTTTACCAGTGATGATGAGACCTGTTTGTCTCATTGCTCTTTTACCAGTGATTATAAGACCTGTTTGTCTCATTGCTCTTTTACCAGTGATTATAAGACCTGTTTGTCTCATTGCTCTTTTACCAGTGATTATAAGACCTGTTTGTCTCATTGCTCTTTTACCAGTGATTATAAGACCTGTTTGTCTCATTGCTCTTTTACCAGTGATTATAAGACCTGTTTTCTCATTGCTCTTTTACCAGTGATTATAAGACCTGTTTTCTCATTGCTCTTTTACCAGTGATGATGAGATCTGTTTTCTCATTGCTCTTTTACCAGTGATTATAAGACCTGTTTGTCTCATTGCTCTTTTAGCAGTGATTATAAGACCTGTTTTCTCATTGCTCTTTTACCAGTGATTATAAGACCTGTTTGTCTCATTGCTCTTTTAGCAGTGATGATAAGACCTGTTTGTCTCATTGCTCTTTTACCAGTGATTATAAGACCTGTTTGTCTCATTGCTCTTTTACCAGTGATTATAAGACCTGTTTTCTCATTGCTCTTTTACCAGTGATATAGCCTGTTTGTCTCATTGCTCTTTTACCAGTGATTATAAGACCTGTTTGTCTCATTGCTCTTTACCAGTGATTATAAGACCTGTTTGTCTCATTGCTCTTTTACCAGTGATTATAAGACCTGTTTGTCTCATTGCTCTTTTACCAGTGATTATAAGACCTGTTTGTCTCATTGCTCTTTTACCAGTGATTATAAGACCTGTTTGTCTCATTGCTCTTCACCAGTGATTATAAGACCGTTTGTCTCATTGCTCTTTTAGCAGTGATTATAAGACCTGTTTGTCTCATTGCTCTTTTAGCAGTGATTATAAGACCTGTTTGTCTCATTGCTCTTTTAGCAGTGATTATAAGACCTGTTTTTTCTCATTGCTCTTTTACCAGTGATTATAAGACCTGTTTGTCTCATTGCTCTTTTACCAGTGATGATGAGATCTGTTTTCTCATTGCTCTTTTACCAGTGATGATGAGATCTGTTTTCTCATTGCTCTTTTACCAGTGATTATAAGACCTGTTTTCTCATTGCTCTTTTAGCAGTGATTATAAGACCTGTTTTCTCATTGCTCTTTTACCAGTGATTATAAGACCTGTTTGTCTCATTGCTCTTTTAGCAGTGATTATAAGACCTGTTTTCTCATTGCTCTTTTACCAGTGATTATAAGACCTGTTTGTCTCATTGCTCTTTTACCAGTGATTATAAGACCTGTTTGTCTCATTGCTCTTTTAGCAGTGATTATAAGACCTGTTTGTCTCATTGCTCTTTTAGCAGTGATTATAAGACCTGTTTGTCTCATTGCTCTTTTAGCAGTGATTATAAGACCTGTTTTCTCATTGCTCTTTTACCAGTGATTATAAGACCTGTTTGTCTCATTGCTCTTTTACCAGTGATGATGAGATCTGTTTTCTCATTGCTCTTTTACCAGTGATGATGAGATCTGTTTTCTCATTGCTCTTTTACCAGTGATTATAAGACCTGTTTTCTCATTGCTCTTTTAGCAGTGATTATAAGACCTGTTTTCTCATTGCTCTTTTACCAGTGATTATAAGACCCGTTTGTCTCATTGCTCTTTTACCAGTGATTATAAGACCCGTTTGTCTCATTGCTCTGTCACCAGTGATTATAAGACCTGTTTGTCTCATTGCTCTTTTACCAGTGATTATAAGACCTGTTTGTCTCATTGCTCTTTTAGCAGTGATTATAAGACCTGTTTTCTCATTGCTCTTTTACCAGTGATGATGAGATCTGTTTTCTCATTGCTCTTTTACCAGTGATAATAAGACTTATTTCTCTCTTATACATCCAAGAATAATGCGCATAGCTTCGTTTTGTATCCTTTCCATCATTTCTATCTGCTTATGTCCGAGAGTCAGGATCACCATCGCATACTCAAAAACTGACATGACCAGTCCCTCGTATAGAAGACGTAGATGGCGCTGCTGAGTTTGCTGCCGCCATCACCCGCATCGCAGCCAAACCCCTGCTTGGCCTTTGTTATCACCTGGTCTATGTGCTCATTATAAGCAAGGCTTCGATCAAAACGTATCCCCAGGTAATTGATTGCCTGCGTTCTTTCCACATTCTCTGAACACAGATTTACAGTTGGTGTTGGAGTGTTGACAATATGATTATTCAACGAGAACCAAGTCACTGTTGCCTTTGTTAGGTTAACCATTGCCCCAGTTTCAGCACACCAAGTACTTACGCGGTTGAGTTCGGTTTGCAGTTCCACAGCAACCTAATCTCTATCCTTACCCTGACGATACACTAAAACATCGTCGGCGTATGACAATGTCCTCCCCGGTCCAGTGATCTGCTCGTTGGTGATTCTCACTGTGTAGGCATTGAACAGCACCGGAGATAATGGTAATCCCTGTGGTAGGCCAGGATATATTGTTGTTGGTTCCGAAGTCCAACTGCCACATCTAAAAACTACTTTCCTCTTGGAAGAGGGCTGCAGCGATCCAACTAAGGAGGAACGGACTTAACTTGAGTTCAAGATGCTGAAGCATTAGAAAATCCAATGGTACTCTGTTGTTCGCGTCCTCCTCCAGATCAATCGCTGCAGCAAAGGTTTCAATGCCTGAGTGGAAACCTTCATAAACATCATGGGCAAAAACTGCTGCATTGGTCCAGGTTTCTATTTTGGTACGGTACTTTCCCAGGGTAGGTGGGAAAACACCTTGCTCTCTAGCTGGCTTGATATTTTTCTGGCAATTAACTTCTCCAGCAGTTTGCCTATTGTATTCTGCATGGTTATAACTCGATATTCCTGAATTTTTCTGTGGTCTTTGCTAGGCTTCGGCAAGGGAATCAGATTGCTGTGTAACCACTCCTCCTTGATGCTAGCACTCCCTATGCTGTTGTACATGTCTGCTAGTTCCTCTAGCTCATTGTCGGTACACCTATTGATGTTGTCATATCTTATGCCATCTGGCCCTGGAGTGCTGTTTTTTATCGTCGAAGCACAGCCTTGACTTCTTTCACTGTCACTGTGTCTTCATCTGAAATGTTCTGGGTCTTACACCTGTCTGAGATGACCTCCTTGGCAAGAATTCAGCCTCTCATGTCTGTCTGGTTGCTCTGCTCTAGATAGTGTTCGAAGAGGGCTTTGACCTTGTTCTTGTCAGTCCTCTGCCAGATGAGGTCAGCACCTTGGAAGTCAGAAATGCTCTTATTCTTGACTACCTCACTCACGCTTTTATGTAGTCGCCAGAACAATTTCAGTGACTTGTCTGTGCTTACTCTTTGACGTACCTCTGCCCATTTTTCACTTTTAACCACCTTAACCAGTTTTTTTAAAATAGCTTATTTTTGTGTGCGTCTCTCTTTCTAAGTGCATGCAGGGATTAGGATGGGCAACTCTATTATTCTTGGCGTTTTGCCATTTCCTTACAGCATTACGCTTATCCATCCAGGCCTTCTCCACTTCAAAATTTCACCAGGGTGGCTGCTCCCAGCATTTTTTTCCTGCCCTGAAACTTACTGCGCTTGTCACGTCTTATTTTACTCACCACATCTTGCCCTGTACTGTCATACTGGAAAGTCTTGACCATTGACTTGTGCTGCCATGTTCTGCCTTTCTCCACCAATATGCTGCAAGGGTGGTGGTCGCTGCCGTGGTACCATAGGACCTGTAGTGCAGTGTGTCCCACCCAAGCCTTTCTAAAATTCTTATGCCCCCCCCCCCCCCCCCCCCCTCCCTCCCCCAACATATACATTATTTTTAATATTCAAAAATTGAAATGTTTACTAAAGAAACTTGAATGATAGGTTTTAGGAAGAAATCACTAGGAAATTATTGAGCAAACACAGTAAGTAAATTTTCAAAACGGAGAATGGAAACACATAATGGAGAACTACAATATACAAAACACTGATTAGACCAGTTGTGCTGTATTGCTCTGAAACCTGGAGTACAACTAAAGGCGGCGAAGCCTTGTTACAAACCTTTGAGAACAAAGTCTTAAGACGCATCTTTGGGCCCATTAGGAATACACAAAGTGGAGAGTGGAAAAGAAGAAACAACAAAGACATTTATGATCTGTTTAAGTCCCCGCTAATCACTGGTATCATGAAGGCTAATAGACTACAATGGCTGAGGCATATAGAAAGAATGGAAGATAATAGGGAAACAAAACTCGCTTACACTCAGGAAATAAATAACCTTGAACCTCGAGGTAGATCAAGAAGACTGGAGAGATAATATATACACAGACCTACAAGCACTTGGAATCGACTGGCAAGAGAAGGTCAACCAGAGAGACGAATTAAGACGGATTGTATCTGCAGCAAAGAACCTCAATGACTCGGAATGCTGAAGAAGAAGAAGATAATGGAGAACTGCAATTCAAGTACACAATAATTTTAATGAAAGATTTTTCTATATTATTTTAATTATTAGTAATTATTTATTAATTTTAGTGAGATCATTGCGCTTGATGCTTGCTGCAAAGATATTTTACGTCAGGTTCCAATTTAGTTAACTTCAGTCTAAGTCTCCCCGTTTTGTTATATCCAGCCGATTTCTTCCATTTTCGAGTTCCCCCCTTAACAATCGAATTGCCCCTCTGGGGCGTGGGCCCCACGTTGGGAAACACTGCTGTAGTGAGTGAAGGAGAAACCAGCGCCAGATCAATATCACTGCCCTCATCACCTGGGCGGCTAGCTGTCCTGGTGACACAGCCACTGTTGATACAAACCAGGTCAATGGTTTCAAGTGCAGTCTCGAGCTCCTTCCCCTTTGTGTTGGAGGAAATGTTTCCCCATGATCTGCCTTTAGCGTTGAAATCGCCACAGAAAATGACATTTTTTTCATGACCTAATATGTCACCTAAGCACTGCCACTTCTGGAAATCCACACTCACGTTACGGGCATAAACATTAACCAACACGAATGGTAGACTGGACTGAACTCTAATCGCATGTATTTGTATGTTGTCATTGTCCCACCTAGGTTGCTGTCCCATCTAGGTTGATGTCCCATCTGTTGCTGTCCCACCTGTTGCTGTCCCATCTGTTGATGTCCCATCTGTTGCTGTCATGTTTTTATTGTTTGTGTTTGCTTGCCTTGAACTCAAACATAGTCCATACATGGGCAACTACTTCTAGTGCACTAGACTGAATTTTGCGTGTGGATTAGCTTTCCCTATTGTTAGTGTCCCCCGCCATCAGGTGAATCTACTCTGACTTCAGAGGTATTGTCCTCATGTAAATTATCCATCTCAAATCCATCCTAGCTGTAGTAATCCTCTTTTCGCCACTTCCTTGGTACATCTCCCTCGCCCGTGTGTTGCCGGGACCCATACAATAGGAACACTGCTGCCTACCTAACACTTTGTAAGAGGCGACTAAGGAGGATATGGTTCCGTCGCCCTGCTACTGAGTGAGTGCGTGGCGCGACACTGAGCTGTGAGTTTCGCATGGAATGCTTTTACATCTGTCCGCGGTTGTTTGTAGCGTGAACTGCCTGTTCGGAACGATGGCGGCCGGCTGTTGCTGGATTGACTGGTTTGCCTTTTCGGCTCACGGGTGCATTTTTCAGGAGACTCCTGGGAGTCGCCGCTGGAGCTACGGAGTTCGTGCTTTGTGCGGCGCTTTCGGCGGGTCGTCCTGTGGAAAGAGACCGAGCCATATGGGATAAAACCTGGGTCAATGAAGTCTTTCTTGTGACTGCTGTTTCCATCGACGATGAACTTATCTTTCATGGAGGACTTTTGTGTTGGCATTCTGGCGGCGACATTATGCACAGTGTACCTATGCGGGCTGTTGGCTTGCCGACACTCCTGTCTATTCCATTGTTCACATTGGGCAGTGAGGAGCATTTTGTGTGGTATTCACTGACACAGGAACGGGGACGACCCATTGCCATGAAGTTGGAACCACGACTAACTAACTAACTAACCTCCTTCATAGTGACTTTTTACAAGAACTATGGTACAGTGTGTGCGGACATCATCATCATATGCCGTGTCAGAGGTCCTGATTAAGCCAAGAGTTTTCACCCAAATAATGTACTCTACTGGCACCTGGCCAACTTAACAGATGAAAGTTTATTACCTTGTGCTGCAAACAAGGCCTAATAACCTCTCCATTGCGCAAAGTCTGGGCTGAATTGTAGAGACCAAGTGTTGCCCACGAACCATGATCCCTCTCTCGGCCTACTTAGTTTACTCCAGAGGAAAGGTTTCACCGATATATCTTTAACAAGACTAGTGCAGAAGCTGCCGGATTAGCAAAGCAATACTCTTTAACAGTCTCGTTGACACTTTTGTGTAACTGTTAGAAGTCTATAGAAGATTATATATGGTGATTTCAAACATGCACACAGAGGCCAGCATGGCTGAATGGATAGGAATGCATGTTCTTAAACATCCAGTGTGCTGATGCTGAGGTAAGGGGTTCAACCCCTACACCGGACAGTTGGATTAAAATTCTGACTTCACATCCTTGACTTGGAGACGTAAATTACAAGTACCTCTGAAGTCGGAGTGGGTTCGCCTGATGACGAGAACACTGTTAATAAGGAAAGCTAATCCACACACAAAATTAAGTCCAGCACTACTAGAAGTAGTGTATATGGACTACACTTAAATTCAAAGCGAGCGAGCGCAACAAAAAACATGCAACATGGTCTTCTTTTGCTTCTGAGAAAATCACATTAATCTCTGTTGTAAAGTTAACCATCCCCGGGAAGGTTAACCCGGTCAACAAATGCCCGCAGAAGTCGGATGTGTCGGCCTAACGGCGCAAGAACGCAGCTCTGCTGTAAACAGGCACAATGCAGTCACATCCGGAAAAAAAAACTCTGGATGAACGCAGAAGAAGAAGTTAACCATCCTGGTTTGCTCCCGTCACTAGTTTCTGGCTGAGGTGACTGGTGTTGTTACTCAGCCCCATTACAGAGTTGATAGGTTTATAAGACACGTATCGTTATACTTGTCCCCCTTCCCACACAGACACACTTAAGTATGCAGAATTCCATTTTGTTGGAAAATGTGATCAATGGAGGGATATAACATTGCTTTATTCACATTTGTCAAATATGAAACACAATAACACAAAATGGTAGCTATATAGAGAAATAACATACTTCATAAAGATTCCAAGACAGAAATAATCAACATGAAATCAAATGACACACACTACATATCATCATCATCATCATGTGCCATGTGAATACATGAGGGCGGTCATAGTTCACTCACAGATCACCAGTCTATGATCAGGTCCTTGTCCTGATTATGCCATGTGGGCCAAGCCATCCAGGTATTTATCTCTCTGCCTTCCTCTTTTCCCATGAATTTTGCCTGCTGTCACTAATCTTGCAAGCTTTTCTACTCATAATATGCCCCAAAAATCTTGACCGTCTAATTTGTCTAATCAATTTAGTTTTAATTGGTTTTATGTAGGATTTTCTCATTTATTGTTCTACTCTTTCCTGATGTTCTTTTCACTGTCCCCAGAAACCACATTTCCACTACCATTAGATGTTTCTCAGTTTTTCTTACTGTCCTTGCTTAACATTCATATAACAGTATAGGTTCTATACGTCACTTCAACACTCTTTTTCTCATTGTACCTGAAAACATGTTATTGGTCAATATCTTTTCCATCTTGCAAAAAGGCAACCTTTGCCATAGTGATTCTAGATGTAATCTCTAAAAAACACCTTTAACCAGATGTTATGATTATTCAAGATAGTTGTACTGATTCACTTGTTTAACAGTTTTCCCATTTATTTAAATGTTTCATTGCGGTATTTCCTTCTTGGAAATGACTATAATCTCTGTTGTCTTACAGTTAATTCTAACCCTAGTCGTGTACAACTGCATCCACTAAATGCTGCATGTGACGAAGTGGTCAAGTTGTTTGATTCGGGCTCCGAAGGTTGTGGGTTTGATTCTGAGCCGTGTCCTTTGGTTCACGAGTGAAATTTTTTAAAGACTCCTGTGGGTCGTCGCTAGAGCTATGGAGGTCGTGCTTTGCGCGACGCTTTCCGCGCTGCGGAAAGAGACCCAGCCATATGAGATTAATAACCCGGTGCAATGAAGTCGACTTTTAAAGCGACATTTTTTAATGCTGCAGATCCTGTTCACTGTCTACAATCAACACTGTATTATCCGCATATCTTATATTACTGATGTTATGCCCTCCGATGGTGATTCCTCTTATATCCAGCTGATAGCATCACAATAAACACAAAATCCATGACAGAAATAATCAACATGAAGCCAAGATACACATGTAAAAAATAGAACCACTATTTACACAGATGGGTTCAAAAGAAACGAATAGGAATATATATTCCACAAAAGAAAATGAGATAACCTTACAGTATAATAGCGATAGTTTGTGCTCGTTATTTGCTTGGTTAATATAAATTTCAGAAAACCTGTGGTGCCAATTCAATGGTTAGATATGAATTTAATCCAGATTCCTCAGTTGTGGGTGACAGAGCCGGATAATAAAGCCACTCCTTTTAGGGATATCTAGCTGGCAGGGTGATTCCCCTTTAGACTGTGACACATACCCCCTCTTTTTACAATGTATTAACAGCCAAATAATGATCCCCCTTCATTTACTGAAAACATTTGGCAGCCACTGCTGAAGATAATGACAAGGTAGAATTCAACAATATGTCACAAGAACAGAACATCTTGCATAGCAGATCTCATAGGCCAGGAAAATACTGATAGTATTAACTCACTAGTCAACAACTACAAATGGACGAAAGCGGAAACAGCAAGAATATATGAGCTGCACAATACAAAACAGAACAGTGTCATACCACATGACAGCTTGAAGAAGACGGAGCATATGACTATTATAACTACTCGATAGACACGTTTCAGCAAACATAATATCCAATATCTGAAATAATAGATACTATACATCCCAACTATAATACACAAGGGATGAACAGGGTATGATTTGTTTAAAACAATAAAAAGTTAGTTGCATGTCCTTTACATGGCATCACAATCAGCCCCAGCATTTATTGGCATTTTATTTTATAGGCAATTTTATATTCAGAATTTTGCCACTGTTCTGAACTACCAATGCTCATATCATTGTGAAAATCAATGCAATGCAATCAGCTCGCAAACACCTGTGGCTGACTGAATCCGGTATGTCAGGATTGTGAAACCGTTCAGTGTCTCTAAGCCATAGATGCTGACACAATAATAAACTAAGAAATAATGCATCTCTCACACACACACTCTCTCTCCTCCTCTCTCACACACATGCTCTTTCTCTCACACACATGCTTTCTCTCTCACACTCTTTCTTTGAACTAAGCTGTAAAATAATTTCACATTTGATATGTAGTACAGCCAAATTGGTAGTGTAAAGCCAATTTGGCAATTCACTTACCTGTCAATGAAGTACCCTGCTCCCAGTGAATCTCCAACACTTTCTATTTCTCATTTTGGTTGTACACCCCGACAGACTGCAATCCGCTTACCTCTGGATGTTTTCTTCCCACTTGTATCATTGCTTACCTGTTTGCTTGCCTTCAACTCTTCAATTCAGAGTTTTTATAAGAGTACTATGTTTTTTATTGTGACCAAAGTATTGTCTCTTTTGTATTACATTCATCATCTCTTTTTATTTCCAGCTTGTCTCAGATTTCTGTATTACCCATGTATGAATACACCCACACACACTCAGCACACTACAAATGAATTCATCAACAAATGAATATGATAAATCAATTAAATTTTTAAATCACCGGTAACCATCAAATCTTATAAACATTTCTCTTAGTTTCTTTTGAAGAATTCTGTTCCACACTACCACAAAAAAAAACCACGAGTTACAAATTAATATCTTTGCTCGCTGTACAAATTAATTCATTAACAAATGAATATGAGAAATCAATTACATTTTTACATCAACGGTAACCATAAAATCTTAGATACATTTCTCTTAGTTTCGTTTGAAAAATTCTGCTCTCCCCCCAAAAAACCATGAGTTACAAATGAATATCTTTGCACGCTGCACAAATTAATTCATCAACAAATGAATATGAGAAATCAATTATATTTTACATCAACGGTAACCATCAAATCTTAGAAACATTTCTCTTAGTTTTTTTTTGAAAAATTCTGCTTCCCCCAAAAATACCATGAGTTGAACGACAACAGCCACACATTTGTAATACCAATTATGAGGATGCGGTTGTATACACAGACGGGTCAGTTGTTAGCCACCAAACGTGGGCCTTCTGGGTGTGTTGATGTGGCAGAATTGTTTAGACTGAATTTTGCATGTGGATTAGCTTTCCCTTTTACCAGTGTCCCCCCTTTATCAGGCAAACCCACTCTGACTTCTGAGGTACTTGTAATTTACATCCCCAAGTCAAGGACAAGAAATCAACATTTTAGTCCAACTGACCATTGTAGAGGCTGAAAGCGCTACCTCGGCATCAGCACACCGGATGTTTAAGAATGAGCGCTCATATCCGTTTGGCCATAATGAGGGTGTATGTGGATTTCTTGAAAAGGGGAGAAACTATAAACGCTGAGCACTGCTCCTCGCTATTTTCTAATAAAGCTTGGAAAGCCATTCACCATAAACATACAGGACTGTCCAATAAAGGTGTTTTCTTCAACACAAATATGTGAGACCCCATACAGCCACAAAAACTATGGCAATTGTTCACCAATTGCATTGGGAGGTACTGCCACACCTGCCTTACAGTCTTGACTCCGAGAGGTTTTCACCTTTTTGGCCCTGAAATAGCATCTCAGAAGACAAGTTTGACACGGATGACAAAGTACATCAGGTAGCTCTCTAATGGCTCAAGGACTAGCCCAAAAAAAATGTATGCTGCGATAATACAGAAGCTCATAGCCTGGTGGGAAAAATGTGTTACAGTGGCAGAAGACTAGGTTGAAAAATAGCACAGGTAATTTCAATTAATCTCTCATAGTTATCTAGAGATTACATCAGTTTGGATACTTACTGGACAACCCTCATATTTTCATAAATATTCAATGTATTATTGTCCACTGTGTGTATGTGTGTGTCCAAATACACATATACGTACATATATGTGAGTTATACTTGCACGCACCAAATACGTCACACACTTAACACAACCTTGGAAAAAATTCAAACCACCTTCAGAAAACCTGGAAAGACCCCTTAACGGCCAAATTGGCTACCACTCCTGAAAGCATCATTCAGGTGTGGTTATTTGGTTGGAGCATAATTAGCTAAATAAAAACATAAAAATGAAAAGAAAAATACACAAACAGTTGTCCAGTAGAAATCTGGCTAGCCACTAAAAGTGTGAATGGCAATCAGTTGTTGGACGTTGATATCGTTAACTTCGTCAATGTCGGTGGGCATGTAATCAGTCAAAATACTCATGTCCATGTCTGCAAATTCCTCAGCTTCTTCACCCAAAGGTATGAAGGTCATCCTGTTGAATGGAATCAGATTAATTAATTTATAAATACGGATTAAATTCTGGAGTGGGAGATACAACCACAGAAAATGACTTGTCTGTTTATAAGGTGCCATCTACTTTCTGTTGCCAAAGACATCTTCTATTATCTGTTTTCTTTTGACTAATGTAGTCTCTTGTATCTACTGTTTTCCTATGTAGTCTCTATTATCTACTTTCTGTTGTTTAATGTGGCATCTACTATTTATTTTCTGCTGATTAATGTAGTCTCTATTATCTACTGTTTTCTTACGTAGTGTTTATTATCTACTTTCTGTTGTCCAAGGTGGCTTCTATGATTTATTTTCTGTTGTCTAATGTAGCCTCTATTGTCTACTTTTTGTCTAATACAGTCCCTAATATAGTCTCCATGGGAATATCGATACAAGAAGCCCTCTCCCGCTGTTTATACTTCACCTCAACACCGCAATGTACAAGAGGAACATGATGAGATGAGATGAGATAGTCTCTATTTACTTTATGTTGTCCAATGTAGTCTATATTATCTACTTTCTCTATTGTCTACTTTGTGTTGTCTAATGTAGTCTCTATTGTCTACTTTCTGTTGTCTAACAGTCTCTGTTATATAATGTAGTCTCTATATTATCTACTTTCTGTTGTCTAATGTAGTCTCTCCTGTCTACTTTCTGTCTAATATAGCTCCTATTTGCTTTCTGATGTCTAATGTAATCTCTATTAACTACTCTCGGTTGTCTAATATAACCTCTATTGTCTACTTTCTGTGGTCTAATGTAATCTCTATTGTCAAATTTCTGTTGCCTAAAGTAGTCTATATTGTTTACTTTTTGTTGTCTAATGTAATGTATACTTTCTGTTGCTACTTTCCGATGCTTATTTATTCTCTATTATCTACTCTCTGTAATGTAACATCTATTAACTTCTTTATGTTGTCTAATGAAGTCTCTATTGTCTACTTTCTGTGGTCTAATGAAGTCTCTATTGTCTACTTTCTGTGGTCTAATGTAATCTCTAACGTCTCCTTTCTGTGGTCTAATGTAATGTCTAATTTCTGTTGCCTAATGTAGTGTCTATTTTCTGTCTAATGTAGTCCCTATTAACCTTCTGTTGTCTAATGTAGCCTCTATTATCTACTTTGTGTTATCTAATGTAGCCTCTATTATATACTTTCTGTCACCTAATATAGTGTCTACTTTCTGTTGTCTAATGTAGCCTCTAATTTCTACTTTTGGTTGAATAATGTAATCTATATTAGCTACTTTCTGTTGTCTAATGTAGTTCCTATTTACTTCTGATGTCTAATGTAGTCCCTATCTACTTTCTATTGTTTAATGTAGTCCCTTTTACTTATTGTTCTCTAACATATTCTCTATTATCTACTTTGTGTAGTCTAATGTAGTGTCTACTTTCTGTTGTCTAATGCAGCCTCTATTATCTACTTTGTGTCATCTAATAGAGTGTCTACTTTCTGTCATCTAATAGAGTGTCTACTTTTTGTTGCCTAATGTAGTGTCTACTTTCTGTTGTCTAATGTAGCCTTTACTATCTACTTTCTTGGGTAGTTAGATACTGCAGAATATCAGCATTGTTCTTCTTCCACAGTATCATACGAATTATCTATAACATTTAAGTTCAAAAGCCTCATTGTCGTGAGTGATTGCAAAATGATCCATGGTTCACATCCATATGTGGGTATGTTGCCTTAGGAAAGATGCATGATCCTAGAATAGATAAACATTCTGTGTGATGATGCTGAGGTAGCGGGTTCAACCCCAACACCGGTCAGTTGGATTAAAATGCTGACTTCTCGTCCTTGACTTGGGGACATAAATGACAAGTACCTCTGAAGTCAAAGTGGGTTCGCCTGATGGCGGGGGACACTTTTCATAGGGAAAACTAAACTAAGTGAAAATTTATAAAACCTAAAAAAATTGTGGCATTTTCAACTTCATTATTGATTGTCACTTTTGGTAGACATTTAATTTTGCCTGTGGGCATTATTTTATTTCGTCAATGTTCAGAAAACGATTTTCTGATAAACTGGCATGAGTAAATAATTTTAACACATATGCCACTCACTATAGGTTGCATGATGTATTGCCTGTCATATTTCATTGCATCTCGTCAAACTGCAGAGTTATATGTCGTATAAAGTGAATGGATTAATTACATTTTGGCTGAAATACATACACAGTCTCTGAAATACATACAGTCTCTGAAATACATACAGTCTCTGAAATACATACAGTCTCTGAAATACATACAGTCTCTGAAATACATACACAGTCTCTGAAATACATACACAGTCTCTGAAATACATACACAGTCTCTGAAATACATACAGTCTCTGAAATACATACACAGTCTCTGAAATACATACAGTCTCTGAAATACATACACAGTCTCTGAAATACATACACAGTCTCTGAAATACATACACAGTCTCTGAAATACATACAGTCTCTGAAATACATACACAGTCTCTGAAATACATACAGTCTCTGAAATACATACAGTCTCTGAAATACATACACAGTCTCTGAAATACATATACAGTCTCTGAAATACATACACAGTCTCTGAAATACATACACAGTCTCTGAAATACATACACAGTCTCTGAAATACATACACAGTCTCTGAAATACATACACAGTCTCTGAAATACATACACAGTCTCTGAAATACATACACAGTCTCTGAAATACATACACAGTCTCTGAAATACATACACAGTCTCTGAAATACATACACAGTCTCTGAAATACATACACAGTCTCTGAAATACATACACAGTCTCTGAAATACATACACAGTCTCTGAAATACATACAGTCTCTGAAATACATACACAGTCTCTGAAATACACAGTCTCTGAAATACATACAAAGTCTCTGAAATACATACACAGTCTCTGAAATACATACACAGTCTCTGAAATACATACACAGTCTCTGAAATACATACAGTCTCTGAAATACATACACAGTCTCTGAAATACATACACAGTCTCTGAAATACATACACAGTCTCTGAAACACATACACAGTCTCTGAAATACATACACAGTCTCTGAAATACATACAGTCTCTGAAATACATACACAGTCTCTGAAATACATACAGTCTCTGAAATACATACACAGTCTCTGAAATACATACAGTCTCTGAAATACATACACAGTCTCTGAAATACATACACAGTCTCTGAAATACATACACAGTCTCTGAAATACATACACAGTCTCTGAAATACATACAGTCTCTGAAATACATACACAGTCTCTGAAATACATACACAGTCTCTGAAATACATACACAGTCTCTGAAATACATACACAGTCTCTGAAATACATACAGTCTCTGAAATACATACACAGTCTCTGAAATACATACAGTTTCTGAAATACATAGTCTCTGAAATACATACACAGTCTCTGAAATACATACAGTCTCTGAAATACATACAGTCTCTGAAATACATACAGTCTCTGAAATACATACACAGTCTCTGAAATACATACACAGTCTCTGAAATACATACACAGTCTCTGAAATACATACACAGTCTCTGAAATACATACACAGTCTCTGAAATACATACACAGTCTCTGAAATACATACAGTCTCTGAAATACATACACAGTCTCTGAAATACATACACAGTCTCTGAAATACATACACAGTCTCTGAAATACATACAGTCTCTGAAATACATACACAGTCTCTGAAATACATACAGTCTCTGAAATACATACAGTCTCTGAAATACATACAGTCTCTGAAATACATACAGTCTCTGAAATACATACAGTCTCTGAAATACATACAGTCTCTGAAATACATACAGTCTCTGAAATACATACACAGTCTCTGAAATACATACAGTCTCTGAAATACATACACAGTCTCTGATACTGTTCGATTCGTTCGAGCAATACTATCCACATGATAATCACAGAGTCATTGCAAAATCGTCACTACACAAAGCCAGTTTAGGAGTGTCCAATTGCTGCGGTCTTGAAATAATTGAGTAATCATTTATTATTCATGGAATACAGTATAAGAAAAGCCTTTTCTTTGTTAACTTTATGGTATAAACATACATATATTCCAGTGCCTTGCCGGCTGGCATGAGCGATCATGCCTCACCACAAATTATGATCTCCGACGTCATGAATCAATTCATGTGTTGACTCCCTTCCGTGCCATGACACAAGGCTGTCAAGAATCTTCTCAAGCTGTCTACCTCTATCTCTCTTTCTGCAAATCTTTCAGGTTGTCACAACATGTTCCAATTTCTGTCTTTTCATAACGTGACCAAAACATGATGACTGCCTCTTTCTGATGTTTGTGATAAGTTATCTTTGCGACTCAGCTTCCCTTAATACGTTCTGATTGCTCATTTTGGCTGTCCAATTAATTTTCAGCATTCTTCTATAAAACCACATCTCCAAGGCTTCCAGGGATTTGTTGCCTGTTTACGAATTGTTCAGAATTCACAGCCGTATGTATAAACATGCCAGGCAATAAATTTTGCAACCTACTGTTTGTGGCTACTGTGATTTTAATTTACCAGGGAATTATACTGTTTTAACTAATTTCAATTTTTAAATATTGTCTAACGTCTCCTGTGATCTCATCTTCATTAAATTAGTTTTTATAATTTTAACATCAGTCACCTTATCAAACTACAGACACAAAAGAGTCATGCAGGGGTACTCACTCTTCCATGCTCTGTACAGAGTTGAAGTTACTGTCATAAATATACTCTTGGGAAAATGGCTGTTTTATTTCAACTTCAACTGGAGAGTTGAACTGCCTGAAAACATAAACACAAATTTAAAAAAAAATTTAATGTAAGCAGTGGTTAATACTTCTGACAGTTACATAACAAAGGACACTTTTGTTAAAATGTGTGGAATCCAGCTACTGCAAATTTGGTTTATCTGCTGGATAAAATTTTGCCGATTCTGCACATTATTACAAATTGCCTTGATTGTCATTTGGGCAAACTTTAACTCCTGTTCTCTTATTCAATTGTTACATTACCTCTTTCTGCAGAACTCTATACCTGCTGTTACTTTAATCCCTGTCACAGAAAAGTATCACTTTCTGGCTCAGACAGTTTTTATTTCAACTCCTTCCAATGTAGTAAGGTACTTTGTAATGAGATAGCTGTAGTAAAGTCAAATTCCTTTTGCCACACTTAAAAGCTGCCGGCATGAAGCAGACCAAACTGCCCATCTTGGGCAATAAATATATAGGGATAGCTGCACACACCAAAAATACTCCAAGACATGTATAATGTCTATAATTGTTTCTTCTTCTGGGGGTCACTATTGGGTGTGCCTGCCGGTCATGAACAGTCTGTCACAGAAGTCACACCGTTTTGAAACTTCTTACTCCACTAATACACTTGCTGGATTGACAAGGCATGCATCACCATACTGGACCTCCATTCACCAATGAATTTCTATAGGTTTCGCCCCTTCACTGATCAAAACATGGATAACAGAACGCTGCTTCTCTTTGGTGCATGTCAAAAGTGGGGCGGTCATCTTTAAACTGTCCTTACAACATCACTATGTTCATCTGCACTGTGATGTCATGTGTTTAACACTCTTGACATCCTCAACAATATTGACAGGTTACAAGACAATGGCATGGTTATTATAATTTCTATCACACTTTTAAGGTTTTCATTTGACGCCCCCTCGTATAATCACTAGCGGGCTACACTGGTAATGTCATGAGGGCGGTCGGACGAGGGTTTGACACCTGCATGTCATCCGCTAAGAGAGGGAAAAACTGACACAGAGGTAAACATAAGAATCATCATAAAGATAAGCATTCTTTAAAAACCGCAAGCAACGTCATGAAAAACAGAAATATGACAATTACAAAAATATGCTTACTGGAGAGTTCAATGAATGAATCACCAAGAAACGAGAAGTAGGCGGTAAGCTTGGCTAAAACACAATCACAAGTAGCACAATGGATATTGCAGCCAAAGCCTTTATCAGCACAGACACAACAAGCACACATCGATACAAATATATGAAAAACACTACATGAAAATATAAATATAACAGTTGCATGTGGCCTGCTCTTCGGTGTGATTGTGAATACTGGACAGTGAGTAATGAAATGTTGAAGAAACTGGAAGCATGGAGATGTGGTTTTATTCTATAAGAATGTTGAGGTTATGTGCTCAACTGTTGGCCCTGTGATCATGGGTTTGATCTGTATGGGGATAGACTGCAATTCATGTAATTTACCGTGGCTGTGGTGAACCGGTTATGAAAGCAATTCGCAATCCTGCACACCGCATTTGAAACACAGTTGCTGGTGATTTGGAAGCAAACCACCCAGCACTGGTTTTCACACAATGGTGTGAGTGCTGGTCGTTGGGAAAGCAATGGCAAACTACTGAATGAAAACGTGCCTAGAAATCACAAACAGCCAAAAAAAATGCTGAGGTTAGCTGCGACGTCCTGTAAAGGATATGCAATTGACTATCGTAAAATGGGTGCCAGGAAATGTTGTAGGAAGCAAAGCTGGCCTTGTGATGCTAACTAGATCACCCTACAAGTGCTGACTGGCTCAGGGTGTATGTTTAATGACTGCGGTGTTTGAAAATATGGCCGGTCCAAGTCTTGTATTTACCTATTATGTTACATGAACTTTCCTGAGGGTGAATACAAAACTTGGATCGGCAATATTTTCAAACACTGCAGTCATTAAAAATACACCCTATATATACAAAAGTAAGGTTATCACCATAAGGCCAATGCACATGAAGACGTGTTAAAGGGTAATTTACTGTTTTTTGTTACTTATGTTGAGAATATATCGTGAACAGAATCATGTATTGAGATCTGCAAGTGTTAGATGATCTGTTGATGTAAACAAAACATATGGCAAAACAAAGCAGACTTACAAATGAAAATTATAACAACAAAACAGACTTATTTACAAACAAAACAATATAACACACCAAAACAGACTTACTTAGGTATTGTTGTCTTCAGTACTGGACAGACATAACCTCTGGGATCCATTTTTTCTGCAGACGACAAGTCAGCCATGTTGAAAACATAAGCATAGCAAATCATTTGTCACTTTACATTATATGGGAGCCAACACTATATGGGAGTCAACACTATATGGGAGCCAACATTATATTGGAGCCAACATTATATGGGAGCGCAACATTATATGGGAGCCAACATTATATGGGAACCCAACATTATATTGGAGCCAACACTATATGGGAGCCAACATTATATTGGAGCCAACATTATATGGGAGCGCAACATTATATCGGAGCCAACACTATATGGGAGCCAACACTATATGGGAGCCAACATTATATGGGAGCCAACATTATATTGGAGCCAACATTATATTGGAGCCAACACTATATGGGAGCCAACATTATATTGGAGCCAACATTATATAGGAGCACAACATTATATGGGAGCCAACATTATATGGGAGCCCAACATTATATGGGAGCCAACATTATATGGGAGCCCAGCATTATATGGGAGCCAACACTATATGGGAGCCCAACATTAGGGAGCCCAACATTATATGGGAGCCCAACATTATATGGGAGCCAACACTATATTGGAGCCCAGCATCATATTGGAGCCCAACATTATATGGGAGCCAACATTTTATGGGAGCCAACATTATATGGGAACCAACATTTTATGGGAGCTATGGTAGAACAGTGTCTAGCATACTTACCGGCCCACCCCATGATCATGGGTTCAATAAGTCGCTTTAAAAAGTCGCTTAAAAGTTGACAGGGTCGACTTCATTGCACCGAATTTTATCCCACATGGCCCAGTCTCTTTCCGCAGCGTGTAAAGTGTCGCACAAAGCACAATCTCTGTAGCTTCAGCGACGACCCTCAGGAGTCTCAGAAAAAATGCACTTGTGAACCGAAGGACGCGGCCCGGAATTCGAACCCACAACCTTCAGAGCCCAAGTCAGATGGCTTGACCACTTCGCCACAGAGACCACATGCCGATTAGTGTATAAAAATATGAGACCAGTACCATGCTCGTAAAATGCACCAAGGTTTGTCAGATAAGCTCCTGTATTTTCTTTTACTAGACATGATATGACTGCCCCTTCTGTCCTGGTTTGGTTTTGGTTACACATCACTTTAAATACACAAAGAAATCTCCATGAGATTTACTCTATAGCACAGACAAGGATTAAAATATGTGTTTACCAAAATGTTCTGTTCTGAGACACATCTGCCACACCACAAATCATCCATTTTCTTTTCAGCGATGGCCACAACATCTATTACAATGTTCTTAAACATCCGGTGTGCTGATGACGAGGTAAGGGGTTCAACCCCTACACCGGACAGTTGGAATAAAATGTTGACCTGTCGTCCTTGACTTGGGACATAAATTACAAGTACCTCTGAAGTCAGAAAGGGTTCACCTGATGGCGAGGGACACTGCTAATAGGGAAAGCTAACCTACATGCAAAATTCAGTCCAGCACTACTAGAAGTAGAGTGTATGGACCATGCTTGAATTTCAAGTGAGCGAGCGCCACAAATAAAAAAATCAATTACAATGTCTAGATTCAGAGAAATAATAACATTCTTGTGATGGTAACACTCACTTGCAAGATCACAGTTAATGGTGACAATGATTAATTAATGATATTGTTGTTAAGGGACATAGATTAGTTCTTTGTTACTCATGGGAGGTGGGACATAAACAGTAGTTTCTTGTAACCCTTAGGAGGTGGGGCATAGACTAGTTTCTTGTAACCCATGGAAGGTGGGACATAGACTGTAGTTTCTTGTAACCCATGGAAGGTGGGACAAAGACTGTAGTTTCTTGTAACCCATGGAAGGTGGGACATAGACTGTAGTTTCTTGTAACCCATAGGAGGTGGGCATAGACTGTAGTTTCTTGTAACCCATAGGAAGTGGGACAAAGACTGTAGTTTCTTGTAACCCATAGGAGGTGGGACATAGACTGTAGTTTCTTGTAACCCATGGAAGGTGGGACATAGACTGTAGTTTCTTGTAACCCATAGGAGGTGGGACATAGACTGTAGTTTCTTGTAACCCATGGAAGGTGGGACATAGACTGTAAGTTTCTTGTAACCCATAGGAAGGTGGGGACATAGACTGTAGTTTCTTGTAACCCATAGGAGGTGGGCATAGACTGTAGTTTCTTGTAACCCATGGAAGGTGGGACATAGACTGTAGTTTCTTGTAACCCATAGGAAGGTGGGACATAGACTGTAGTTTCTTGTAACCCATGGAAGGTGGGACATAGACTGTAGTTTCTTGTAACCCATGGAAGGTGGGACATAGACTGTAGTTTCTTGTAACCCATGGAAGGTGGGACATAGACTGTAGTTTCTTGTAACCCATAGGAGGTGGGACATAGACTGTAGTTTCTTGTAACCCATGGAAGGTGGGACATAGACTGTAGTTTCTTGTAACCCATGGAAGATGGGGCATAGACTGTAGTTTCTTGTAACCCATGGAAGGTGGGACATAGACTGTAGTTTCTTGTAACCCATGGAAGGTGGGACATAGACTGTAGTTTCTTGTAACCCATAGGAGGTGGGACATAGACTGTAGTTTCTTGTAACCCATGGAAGGTGGGACATAGACTGTAGTTTCTTGTAACCCATAGGAGGTGGGGCATAGACTGTAGTTTCTTGTAACCCATGGAAGGTGGGACATAGACTGTAGTTTCTTGTAACCAATGGAAGGTGGGACATAGACTGTAGTTTCTTGTAACCCATGGAAGGTGGGACATAGACTGTAGTTTCTTGTAACCCATGGAAGGTGGGACATAGACTGTAGTTTCTTGTAACCCATAGGAGGTGGGCATAGACTGTAGTTTCTTGTAACCCATAGGAGGTGGGCATAGACTGTAGTTTCTTGTAACCCATGGAAGGTGGGACATAGACTGTAGTTTCTTGTAACCCATGGAAGGTGGGACATAGACTGTAGTTTCTTGTAACCCATAGGAGGTGGGGCATAGACTGTAGTTTCTTGTAGCCCATAGGAAGTGGGGCATAGGCTGTAGTTTCTTGTAACCCATAGGAGGTGGGGCATAGACTGTAGTTTCTTGTAACCCATAGGAGGTGGGGCAAAGACTGTAGTTTCTTGTAACCCATGGAAGGTGGGACATAGACTGTAGTTTCTTGTAACCCATAGGAGGTGGGGCATAGACTGTAGTTTCTTGTAACCCATAGGAAGTGGGGCATAGGCTGTAGTTTCTTGTAACCCATGGAAGGTGGGACATAGACTGTAGTTTCTTGTAACCCATAGGAGGTGGGGCATAGACTGTAGTTTCTTGTAACCCATAGAAAGTGGGGCATAGGCTGTAGTTTCTTGTAACCCATGGAAGGTGGGACATAGACTGTAGTTTCTTGTAACCCATGGAAGGTGGGACATAGACTGTAGTTTCTTGTAACCCTTGGAAGGTGGGACATAGACTGTAGTTTCTTGTAACCCATGGAAGGTGGGACATAGACTGTAGTTTCTTGTAACCCATGGAAGGTTGGACATAGACTGTAGTTTCTTGTAACTCATAGGAAGTGGGGCATAGACTGTAGTTTCTTGTAACCCATGGAAGGTGGGACATAGACTGTAGTTTCTTGTAACCCATAGGAGGTGGGGCATAGACTGTAGTTTCTTGTAACCCATAGGAGGTGGGGCATAGACTGTAGTTTCTTGTAACCCATAGGAGGTGGGGCATAGACTGTAGTTTCTTGTAACCCATGGAAGGTGGGACATAGACTGTAGTTTCTTGTAACCCATGGAAGGTGGGACATAGACTGTAGTTTCTTGTAACCCATGGAAGGTGGGACATAGACTGTAGTTTCTTGTAACACATAGGAGGTGGATTGTAGTTTGCTGTTGGACATTAAACATGGTTAAAATGAGAAAGAGAAACATGGTTAAACAGAGAAAGTTAAGCATGGTTAAACTGAGAAAGTAATATATGATTAAGCAAGCTTCAACTAAAATGAAAAACATGGTTAATCTGAGAAAGTGATACAGTACTCCCACACTTACCATCGGTTGGAGTGTAGTATTTCGAGAACACCAAGTCCTTGCCTTTGTTTGGGTACAAATTGACTAGCGTGTTCAAGTCCCTGATTCTATCCGCTAATCCTCTGATGTTGAAGTCTTTGGAGGTGAAAGGTGCCAGGTTGAGAACATCTTTTTCACCTGTAAAAATGTTCCCAAAATGAAATGTACATGTCACAAAGGGCTCTTTGTATATGGACTAAACTTAATTGAAACACCGCAGTCTTCTTCTTCTTTCGATTGCTTGGAATTTGTCTACGACTTCAATGTTGTCTCTTCTATAAACTTCACTGTCTATTTTAGTGGATATTGTATTCATTACAGGCTCAAGGAGAATGCTTAGTAAGGTGGAGAAAGGAATGTTTTGTGTGCAATGGCTATCCTCACTTCAGAGGTCACAGATTGTGAGAATTATATGGATATTTTGCCCTGGCCATGCGGGAGTGCGGGGGGAATGAACAGGCTGATAGGCTGGCAGGGAATACACCTCTCGGTGGTCGATTATCTGTGGACAAGGGAGAGGTGGTCGTGCAACTGTGGGACCAGGTGGAGAAGGTGGAGGAACAGACCGAGAACCTGTATGTGGAAAGAATGAGATTGCGAGGAATCGGCAGGGGTTCTGGAAGAATGTCAAAACTGAGAGGGAAGACAAGGAGAACTTTCAATCAGATAGCGGTGGGAACGATTAGTAGTATGACTCTTTGCTGGCTGTTGAATTAGGGGACAGAGCACGTATGGGAATGTCCTGAGCGCAGTGATGTCGGTTCTTAGCTCAACTCAACTCACTCAGTGGTCCATAGAGTTTATCTTCCACTATTTTATATGTCGTATTCTGGGCAGTTTTGGAGTATTTGATCTGTTGCCAGTGGCGCCCAACCACATGTGCACATGGCTGATTCACCAATCTTGAATTTTGTATACATGTGGTTGCATAATCAGTCCTGTTCTGAGGTGCAGAATAATGACTTATTCTGGTTTGTCCTTGTTGTTTTAAAGAAAAAACACTTTTACACACATGTTACTACTTCTAGTGCACTGGACTGATTCTTGTGTGTGGATTAGCTTTCCCTATTACCAGTGTCCCTTGCCATCAGGTGAACCTACTCCAACATAAGATCCCACTGATCGATGTTGGGGTTGAACCCGCTACCTCAGCATCAGCACACCGGATGTTTAGAATGAGCTCTCTTATCCACTCGACCATGCTGTCCATAAATCGGTGATCGACTTGAGCTGATGTTGGTGGCTTTCTGATTGATTTGACCATTCCTTTATTTAGGTGGTTTGTGAAACACTGTATCATGAATAGCAAGCAGCTGTCAGAGTAGATGATGAATCATCAAACTGACTTGAGGTGCCACTGGAGTATGACAGGGTTGCATTCTCCCGCCTCCTGCACGTTCAACATTTACAATAAAAATATCATGAGAAATGTGAAAAATGATTAAACCTGTGACAATTTTCACATAATTGGTGAAATCTAATTCCCGAATTAGATATGCAGATGATAAAGTACTTTTATCAAACAGTGCTAAGGGATTAGAGCAGTTAAATACGTCTGTTCAAAGAAACAGTGAAATTGAAAATGATTTTCTGAACAACAAAAAAACACAAAAAATATTTACAAATGAAACCATACGTCGGCCACAAATTACAATAAAAAAGGAAGTACTGAATAAGATTGTAAAATTGTCCATTATTCACATCAGTAAGATTGTGAAACTGTCCATGATTCACATCACCAAGATTGGAAAATTGTCCATGATTCACATCACTAAGATTGGAAAATTGTAGATGATTCACATCACTAAGATTGTGAAACTGTCCATGATTCACATCACTAAGATTGTGAAATTGTCCATGATTCACATCAGTAAGATTATGAAATTGTAGATGATTCACATCACTAAGATTGTGAAATTGTGATTCACATCACTAAGATTGTGAAATTGTGATTCACATAACTAAGAATGTGAAATTGTCCACAACTCACATCACTAAGATTGTGAAATTGTGATTCACATAACTAAGAATGTGAAATTGTCCACAACTCACATCACTAAGATTGTGAAATTGTCCATGATTCACACCAGTATGCTGTGAAATTGTCCATGATTCACATCAGTAAGATTATGAAATTGCCCATGATTCACATCAGTATGTTGTGAAATTGATCATGATTCACACCAGCATGTTGTAAACTTTTCCATGATTCACATCACTAAGACTGTGAAAATGCCCATGATTCACATAAGTATGTTGTGAAATTGTCCATGATTCACATCAGTATGTTGCAAATCCTTAAAGTGTTTATAGCGGTTTGTGTGTGTGTGTGTGTGTGTGTGTGTGTGTTACTTGTATTTAATGGATATCTTAATGCAAAAGAAAAGAAAAAAACAGACATTCTAATTTACCCACAAGACAAACACTAGTCATGCATTACCTGTCCAAGCAATGGTGATACCGCCAATTTCGGAGTCGCTGAAGCGCAGCAGGAATGTGCCGTAAGGTTGTACACTCAGCAGGCTCTGTGCCTGATTCTTGCTGACGAAACCCATAATGGAGCTATGGATCAGTACAAATGTCAGGATTTTACGTTGGAATATGGGTAAAACAGTATTTTTATCACGGAAACATGAAACTACTGTGTCTCCCTGTATCATGGAGTGACAGACAGACAGAGGATATGTGTGTGTATATATATATATATATATATATATATATATATATATATATATATATATATATATATATATATATATATATATATATTTAGAGAGAAAGAGAGAGTGAGAGAGAGAGAGAGAGAGAGAGAGAGAGAGAGAGAGAGAGAGAGAGAGAGAGAGAGAGAGAGAGAGAGAGAGAGAGAGAGAGAGAGAGAGAGACTGTTGTATGCAAGTGAAACATGGACAATAATGCTGCTGTCTCACTGAAGGAACAAATAAACGGTGACCTTGACCACCCAGATACATTTTATATAAGAGTTATTCTAAGTTAGTTTAGTTTAGATTAGTCGACAGATCAACGTCACAGCACACGGGTGTAACCCATAAGTGCTCCATTCTACTCCTAACTCAAGTCTGAGTCCAGAGAATCTCAGCTCAGTGCATAAACTCCATAACACCGGCGAGGATCCTGAAATACGTTGGGTAGATTTTTAACTCGAAATTTTGCCCAGGGCAACGCCGTTAGGCTACTCTTTTTTTATTTCCAACTGCCAAGGGATTTTTTTACATGCGCATCAATATACACGGACATCCGATCTCACTACCCAGAGACCAGGGGAAATTTTCTTACTAGAATTCCACATGAAAAAATCCCGGCCCTCACCGGGGCTTGAACCTGGGACCTCCAGCACTCAAGGCGAATACCATACCTTGAGACCACTCAGCCCCCTATAAGAATTATTCTAAAGTGTGAATAAATACAAACAGGAACTCACTCGTCAATCCACAAATCTTTTAGATGCTCCTTGGTCAGCTTGAGGATTGCATAGAACCACTCCCAGAAGGTGAAGGTTCTATTTGAGAGGGCATCCTGGGGGACAGTAACACAATCATCGTTAACAAAATGAAACTGAACTGGTTAACTACGGTATCACAGTTTGGCATTGTCTTGTCTTATTGATTAGAGCTGGC